>PVKC010005949.1:9984-32201 GCA_004027635.1 Crocidura indochinensis | reverse complement strand
CACACACACACACACACAAAAATAAAACAATATATATATTAACCTTATATTCTTAATCTTTGTAATATAAAACCAAGGTCTTTTCAGTAGGAGGGCATCCCACTTTAGTTATTCTTCCATAGGCATACCTGTGAAACATCCTCTGATACCTTCATTTGTGTTGTTAGTTTGACCAAAACTTGATAATTATTAAGTAGTCTTAGTTAAAACTTAAAAAAGATTTACCTGATTTCTACAGCATGATCTTTTCTACTTTATTGCTCATGACTAATTTGAAAACAAGCTTTCTAAGCAGCTCACCTTATTCTTGTCTTTTCTCCACTTCAAAGTATTTATCAAAGAATCCATTTTTTTTTAAAAATCTCAGATAGAGTAACAAGACAGACTATACCACAGTTCATAAACAGTGTAAGGTCCAAGAAAGTCAGTTTTTGGTACTCATCCTATTTAAGTCATAGGAAAACTACAGCATGATTTTGGACATCTATTACTTTGGTTTATTTGTAGTGGAAAATTTGATAATGGATGCCTATCTCTTACACCTTAAAGTCATGCTTTGGTTTCTATGAAAAACTTGATTAATTTTTTTCCCTTTCTCTTCCCAAGTTGGCTCCTGAAATACAACTTTCTCTAACCTTTTCTCATAATTACTCTGTACTGTTGTTAGGAATGAAGTAATTCTCAAGACTAACACAAAGAAACTTATCTCAAGCATCTTGTTGAACTCCTGTGTTTTATAGCAATTCTTAGAATTTTTATCACCCATGCATTCATTTATAAAAGTTTTGTTCCTTTTATCCAACAAATATTGTAATCATATCTATTTACAAATAATTTTAACACACTTATTCATAAAATAGTAATTTATTACTATACATTACTTTTAATAGAGATTAAATATCAAATAACATTTAATATTTTTATATATCTTTATTTAAACAGGACATTTGATATTTATTAATCTTTTTAAAAGAAAAATTTTTTAGGTGAGGTCACTGTATTCAGGGCTTACTCTGACTCAGCTCTTAGGGATCACTTTTTGGGGGCCCTTATAAGGTACTTGGTATTGGATCTGGGTTAGCCAAAGCAAAGCAAGTTCCTTAAGTGCTTACTATCTCTCTGTCCCGGTTTTTGTTTTTTATTTAAATTTTTATAACATATTAACCATATTGGATTCATGATACAAGCTGACAAACATGTCGTATTTTCTTTCTATTCAGATATTTTTTTACAGAATTACAGATAACTTGTTATTTTTAAGAACTATACAATTATAAAGACTTGATGTCTTTCAGATAGTTTTTTAATTGATCCCTCCCTCAAAGAAATCATACTGTTCTTCAATTTTCAACGTTCTTTTAGTTTTTATTACTCATTATACCCCTTCAGAAAAATTCTGGGGATACATATTAATATGCAATCAGCTTTCCAATTTTCCAGAGTTTATTACATTGATTTCATCTTTCTCACTCTAACACTTATTTTTGCTTCTATTCCCGTGTCCCTAGCCAGATTCCAGTCTTTATTTTGACTCATTTAACTAAAGACTAGGTTTTAATATGCTATTTATACTTAAATGCTACCCTCCTCTCTGCAGACCCAAGTAAGATTAGGATGCCATGTTTTATTTAGCTTTGTTTTTATATACTGTATTATTAGACAAGAAAAATCTTAGTGAGGCAATAACTCCTTTATTGAGTTCATGCTTGTCTAAAATTGGTAGGAATCATGAAGATTCAAGACTTGTTTATATATACTTTTTGAGCAGATAGACCATTAAAGTTAGTAATCCCGATATCTAAACATCAAATTTCATTTTGATTTTAATCAGAAACGTTATCAAGGAGAATGTTCTTGTTCATTTTTCTCTTTGTAAGCTAGTCTTTTGGAAGCCCAAAGATAAGATTACTCAGTGTGTTTCACTATCTATTAAGGAGATACTAGGATCTGTGTCCTTAGCTTTTCCTATATTAACAGTCCTCCTACTTTATGTAGCTAGCTATCCATTTAAGTAATGTAGAAGGCTACAAACCCAATGAGGATAAGAATAACTGATGTGACACCATCTCGACATTGATATAAATGTGTTTGACACTGTATTTCCTGGACTTTTTTAGTGAACTCTTCAGGTATTCACACTGATGACCTCCTATAACACACACATATCTTTATTACTATTAGAGTAGTTGAAAATTTTTGAGCTAGCATAATTTTTAAAGTAATTAAATTAAGTTATCTTGACCTCATACTTGGTTATTTATTTATTTTTTTTTTATGGCCATGCTTGGCTGTGCTAAATGCTAAGAGTGGGCCTCAACTTTTCGCATGATCTAGGATCATGCAGTGCAGGGGATCGAATCATTAAGCAATATACTTAGCCCCTTTTTGTTATTTTAATAAGAAACTCATTGTTACATATTTTATTTTATTATTTTGTTTTTTTGGTTCACACCCGCTGACACTCAGAAGTTACTTCTGGCTATGTGCTCAGAAATCGCCCGTGGCTTGGTGGACCATATGGGATACGGGGGATCAAACCGTGGTCTGTCCTAGGTTAACACTTGCAAGGCAAATGCCTTACCATATAGCCCTCGTCATATTTTTACTTAAGATATGAGCATATTTTACAATCTTTAAAATGTTTGCTCTTTTAGACACATTTTTTTTTTTTTACTGGTTACATTATAGAGTTGGATGTTACAGGAACTGATGTGCTTATTTTATTTTCTCAATAAGTATGTTAATTTCATAGATCACGATCTTTATAAATTTACCCATCATTTTTGCAGATTTTCTTAGAACAAAAAGACTGCTTCAATAATCAAAATGATTAGAAATTCTAAGATCAACTTATTTTGTAATCAAGTAACAGTCTAAGTGCCATTTATTTATTCAGATGTTCAAATTTAAAATTATTGAAATCAAAGCTACTACTTAAAAAGATAGAGTATCACTTAATGATTTGGTCTTCAACCAATATGGAACACTTTCAATTTAGTACTTTGTTCTTTTCCAGTGACATTTTTAAATACTTTTCACATTAATAGTTTTAGTTAATTTATATATATATATATATATATATATATATATATATATATGAATTCAAATATCGTTATACTGAAAAAATAAAAATAGGATTTAAGTATATGTAGTTTCTATTTAATACTAGTAACACATCCAAATTAATACTGTTAAGAGTAGGAAATCTGCTATTTAAAGTGATTGTGCATTCATAACTAGTCCTTATTTCAAAAATGGTGAATTTTTCAGAACAGTTTTCTAATATGAGGCTTTATAAAAAATAATTAGAAAATTCTATTGCTTTAAGATGAGGCATTAATTAAAATATTAAGGCTTTTTCCCCCCCAAAAAGCCTTAAAGGAAATTGTAACAGGAAAACCAGTTTTAATTTGTAATATTAAGTATTCAATATTTTTGTAAATATTAGCATTTTATCTAATATTAAATGTGATTCTTTTAATTGTGCCAGATTTTTTGGTAAAAGTAAAAGACTGAGTATAACAGGTCCTAGAATAATGTGGCCCTAACATGATATTGTGAAACTCATTGTGCTGTTAACTTGACATTTAGTTTTAGGCTGCCTAAGAACTAACTTACAAATGAGAGATAAAAATGGAAGGTAGGAAGAGAGGGATAGGCTCTTATTTGTAACTGCTGTCAGGGACTAGTTATGAGAGAACTTTTAAGAGAATTAAAGGTTTACCAAATCCCTCCAATCTGGAAACACAAAAATGGAAACGTATTTTTAGATAAGACACTCAATTCAAGAGACCACCTAAATTGCTTTTGGGCAGAGCAAGTAGAAGATTTAGATCTGTGTGGGTACAGGTTGGACTAGTACCGAAAAACACTGGTTGGATAAGGAGTTGACTTTGAGTTCTCTTAAAGGGAGTTTTCTGGGGCCGGACCGCTGGCGCAGGTGGTAGGACGTTTGCCTTGCACGAGATTCGATCTGATCCCTATCCCTGGCATCCCACATGAACCCCAAGCCAGGGGCGATCTGAGGACATAGACAGTAGTAACCCCTGAGTGTCATCGGGTGTGGTCCAAAAACCAAAAAAAAGGGGGGGGGTTTCTTTTTGCTTATCACCTGCATGTGAAACTGCCTCAACAAAGAGTGTATGTTAACCAAATTCTAGAACATAGGCTGGAACATATATGAATAATCCACATATGGGTCGGCGAGGTGGTGCTAGAGGTAAGGTGTCTGTCTGCCTTGCAAGCGCTAGCCAAGGAAGGACCGCGGTACCGTGGTTCGATCCCCCAGAGTCCCATATGGTCCCCCCCAAGCCAGGAGCAATTCCTGAGCGCTTAGTCAGGAGTAACCCCTGAGCGTCAAACGGGTGTGACCTGAAACCACCCCCCCCCCCAAAAAAATCCACATACACATTTCACAGAAGGAGGCATGCTTATTAGCAATTAGTCACAGTCAGATACCAGGTCAAGCATGATAGACATGAAAGCATCTGCCTGCATCTTCTTTTGTTCCTTCTTTCTGTTTCAGCTTTTAAGTGGCTAGAAGAAATGCAATGAGTAGGAATGAGGGGAACTGTAGAGCAAGTGAAAACTGGTATATATCAATAGTTTGGCTAAATTTTTTTTTTGTCTGAGGGCTACATCAAGGATATGACACTTCAAGTTAAAATTGAGCTTTTAATATTAAATTTATCATTTTACAAGGAAAAATTTACCTATTCTTATATTAAGTAAGTTATACGTGAAACATATACTATCATTTTTGTGGTGATAATCTTATAGTAAGACTAAAATGATACTGGAGTAAAAATTTTGGTGTAGGAGTATTTTTAAGCCACTATAGATCTAGAAATTTTAATGGAAAAGATAAGTATATTTGCTATTAAAACAACTAAAGATTTCTGTTGAGGTGATGACGGGGGAGATAAGAAACATAGGTCAGAAGAAATAAACTAGAAAGAAATATGTATAATATATCACTCACATGTAAAGAAAATTTACGAATTAAAAAGAAAAAACTGAAGAAAAAGAACACCTACACATTATTAGGAGAAAGATAAATAACCCAGTAGGGAAAATTTAACTTAATATGAACTGGCAATTTTAAGAGATATACAAATGGCAAACAGCCATTTGGAATGGAGTTCAATCTCAATATGTAAATTAAAGTGGGTATGGAAAACATTTTTCATGTCAAAAATAGAAAAACTGAAAAAGATTACTGACAGTATTTGAAATATACAGCAATAAATGCAAAATACACAGCAATGCAAAATATATAGCAGCGCAGTCTTTTTGGAGTATAATTTTACAGTCTTTATCTAAATAAAGACTACCTTGGCAGTCATACACTTTTGAATCTATTTTTATAATTACTTTAAAAGATATACATTTGTTATAAGATTGTTCCTTATAGCTTGTGTAAAATATCAAGAAGCTACAAGTCCAAAAGCATGTAAAGAATTTAAGTAAAAGCACAATCATGCAATGAAGGACATTATAACCTATGAAATGAATATTAGATATAATTTGAAAACATGAACAACATCAGAGCATATGTATGGAAAGAGAGTTGTGTGTAACTGTATATGTAGGCATATAAAACAAATAGATGCCCATGTGTATCTAACCATTTAAAGGGACTATCTTGGTGGTGGAATTTCACCAAATTTGAATAAATATTCACACAGGTCAATTCACATTAGGCTTGGAGCCACCAGCCACCTAGCCAAGAACTTCCATTTTGTCACATACTGACACAAAAAAGTAGTTGGTAGTTGAATTAAGGGTGACTATTAGATTTTGCTTTTTTTTTTTTTTTTTTTTTGGTGAATTTCTTGTGATAAAGTCAGAGTTGTCTTTTCTGTTTTTATGCTCAAAAATAATGGAGGATGATGCAAAGAGCCAGGGGAGTTGGGGAAAAAGGTCATCCATCTACTGTCAGACTTCCAGATGTGGCAGGTTGTGAACATTGAGCTTCTTTGTCTGCTTCTTGATTTTAGGCTATAGTAATCCATTCTTACGCTCAAGAAGCTGGGAGGATAAATGGATCAAGTCTCTGGTACTTACAGGACTGCACAGTTAAATAGGAACAAAATGGATAATGAGATTAGAAGATATATAGTTACATAAGGATATACCCATATATCTTTTCTTACCCTAATCACATGACAAAGAACTGGGCAAATACCTGTCTTTTAGTGCTTAGATCCTTGCTCTCTTCTCAGCCTCTAGGTTGGCAACCTATATAATGTAACAGGCTGTTCTTCTGTGCCTTTCTTATCCAAGTTTTCAGCATTTCTATTAATAAATGCCTGTTTGAAAGTAATATCTTCTTAGTAGAACGAAGTCTGATGTTGCTCCTAACAGAATCCCTTCTTCCTTGTTTACCAAGTCATCTTGCCATGGTGCAGATGGCCTGATAACATGAACCACATTTGTATTAGAAAAATAAAAACAAATCAGCAGAGCTAATAGTGTGCTGTTTTGCAAAGCTTTGAATGGAACTTGGAATAGCACAGATTGATTTTACATTCTTGTGGTAAATTGGCACCCAATAATTGCTTTTATTTGCAGAACTTAAGTTTTGAAACATCTGGTAAATCCAAATAATTTAAATGTTCAGTTTGTGATCATTGCAGCTAGTGTTTAGTAAGCATTTACCTATTTTTGACAGTGCTGGATGGCGTAAATACCGCAGTGAAAAATGAGCGGAACTTTAGAGATTAAGCACACAGAAAAAATAAATTACTTCACTTAATATATATAATATGCATTTATATTTAGGGTTGAAGAGATAGTATAGTGATTCAGGTGCTTTATTGGGAAGTCTCCTCCTGATTTGATCCCTGACACTGCATATGCTTCCATGAACACCATCAGGAGTGAATTTTGAGCATTTATACATATGGCGTATAAACCTTGAGCATTGCAGGGGTTGGCCCAACAGACCAAAAAAAAATATATATATTTGAAATGTTTCATGTGACATTTTGTCTACCTTGGAATTTAATATTAATATAAAAATAGGGAATTAGATTTGAAAACATGTATGTTACTTCTCATTTTTGCATTTTGCAGGTTCTTTGATTCCTTCCTTTGCTGGGAAATAACTAATCATTATGATTCCTACTTTAAAAGACATTTAGAGGAAAACTTGATGTCTTCATCTTACTATAATTACTGTAGAAAAATATCTAAAAACCAAAAAAGAAAATGAAAAACCTAAATCCTTCCTTAGAGATAAGATTGCTTTTGTTAATTCTTTTGGTTACTTTTTTATTTTATTTTATTATTTTATTTATTTATTTATTTATTTATTTTGGTTTTTGGGCCAAACCCAGTGACCCTCAGCAGTTACTCCTGGGACACCGGGGGAATTGAACCATGGTCCATCCTAGGCTAGCACTGGCAAGGCAGACACCTTATCTCTAGCACCACCATGCTGGCCCTCACTTTTTTATTTTAGAAAGTGATGTTGAGACTATCATATGGAAAGGTGGTTGTGAGAGGTTAATGAAATTTGGCAATGGGGGGCCGGGCGGTGGCGCTGGAGATAAGGTGCCTGCACTAATCTAGGATGGACCGTGGTTCGATTCCCCGGTTCCCCATATGGTCCCCCGTGCCTGCCAGGAGCGACTTCTGAGCGAATAGCCAGGAGTAACCCCTGATAGTCACCGGGTGTGGCCCCCCCCCAAAAAAAAGAAATTTGGCAATGAAATTAGATGGTAGCTGGCATATATATATTAGTAAAACATTGAATGGTGCTAATAAAAGGTGCATTATTTTAAATCAACTTTAATGTTCTTTTTTTTTTTTTTTTTTGGGGGGGCCACACCCAGTGACGCTCAGTGGTTACTCCTGGCTATTCGCTCAGAAGTCGCTCCTGGCAGGCACGGGACCATATGGGAACCGGGGGATCGAACCGTGGTCCGTCCTAGGCAAGGCAGCAGGCACCTTACCTCCTGTGCCACCTCCCGGCTCCCATCAACTTTAATTTTCATATGTTAAAAAAGTAAACTTATTTATTTGAAATGCCATGATTTACAGAGTTGCTCACAATGATTATTTCTGACATTCAGTGTTTCACATCAATCCCACCACCAGCATAATATTCCCTCCACTATTGTCCCAAGTTTTCCAACTTTCCTCACGCCTGCTTATTAAGCAGTTATGGATAATTTAATTATCCATAATTAAAATCAGTTAAATTAAACTCAGTTGTTTATTACAATTAAATGGTAATAGATCTGTAAAAAAAAAAGGTTTGGTGAAGGAAAATTTGTGAAAATTGTCACATCTTATAATGGGGTTATGTGACTGTCTAAAGATTTACTAAGCTATGTTTGCTGCTAGATGAGCATTCTGTTGTTGGTTTTGTTTATGGAACTTATACAGCTTTGATGACAATTTCATATCTAATTGGGCTTATTTGATTTATTCCTACCTGAATATCAGTATCAAAACTATGGAGGTGTCCCTGCAATGTGGTCCAGGAGTCTAGGACTTGGAGAATCTGTGGATGTAGGTTTATCTCATAAGGCAATATCTCTGGATAGTGGATATGGCTACTGGGACTTTTGGAAGTATAAGACACAAGGGAAGGCGGTCCACCCTGGCTCCAAAGTTTTCTGGAGATATCAGTCACAAAATGTGTATACCTGGAGTTTTGGTGATTAGGTATCTCTGCAGAGATAGAGAAGAATGGTGAAACTTGGCCATTGGCTTAGAGACATCTGTTGAGTGTGTCTGTGTGTGCAGCTTTTTTTTTTTTTTTTTTTTTTTTGGTTTTTGGGTCACACCCAGTGACGCTCAGGGGTTACTCCTGGCTATTCACTCAGAAGTCGCTCCTGGCAGGCACGGGGGACCATATGGGGAACCGGGGGATCGAACCGCGGTCCGACCTAGGTTAGCACAAGGCAAGGCAGGCACCTTACCTTTAGCGTCACCACCCGGCTTGTGTGCAGCTTTTGAGGCTTCAGCAGGATAGGTGGCTTTCTTTGCCCCCTCCTGAGGGGCCCAGTGCAATACTTTGAGAGACTAGTTATGCGTGAGTTGTCTGGACTTGGTTTGTCTCTTTTGAGAGGTGGATGAGTTTGATTCTGGCAGATGGGCAGACAATGTGGTGTCCTATCTTTCATATTTTTGTCTTTTTGGTATTGTTCTGATACTGTCAGATCATTGGTTACTGTTATTTATAGCAAGTGTTATGAGTATTTTTGGGGGATACTTCTCAGCAGTGCTCCAGACCTGAAGTCCATTCCTTGAAATACCTGCCACTGTGTGGACGTAATGGTTTTTGGTGCCTGGGCCATGTCCTGTTTCCACTGCTGACCACCTGGTTGTACTAGTCAGTGGTCGGCAAGCAGCGGCTCGTGGACCACATGCGGCTCTTTCCACTTTTTAATGCGGCTCTTCAGTATTCCGGGGGCCACTCCAGGAGTCAGGACTCTGCTCCTAGCCTCTGTCAGTGTGCGCCCTGTGTACAGCACCGGCCTCCACACAGCTCCAGTTGGGTCATGTGGACTGGGGTGGGGGGAGTGTGACTTTCTGTGTGGCGTTGCGGCGTTGAGGCAGCATCCTCTCTGTCTGCTGTCCTTGGTTTTAAAAATGTGGTCCTCAAAATAAATTTCAATCGTGGTTTTGGCGAGATTTGGCTCAGTTGAAAAAAAAAGGTTGCCCACCACTCATCTAGAATCTAGATGAGAGTTCATGTTTTTTTGGGAGATTCAATTCCAGGCCCTGAACTTGCATGGCATGCCAGAGTTCTAGCCTTTTAACTCTGCATGGATAATATGTCAGTGTACCACTGACACTTATACACACATTTTCCTAGTGTTCTTTGGCACTATTTAATTTCTGTGCTATTTATTCCTGACTCCGTGCCCAAGAGTGATCCTTTGTCACTAGGGAAAAGTGTGTGTGTGTGTGTGTGTGTGTGTGTGTGTGTGTGTGTGTGTGTGTGGTGTGCTGTCATTGGTGGAATGGAACAAAAGCATCTTACCCCCTGTACTATCTTTCGAGACTGCAAGGAAAACTAATATATGTACATATAGAAGTTAACTATAAAGAATATGCTTCTATGGAGAACAAAGACTGTTTCCTAACATTTCGTGAAATGGATCATAGCATTCCACAGATTAGTTTTCATGGTTATTGTAATAAAAATGTAGTTAAACTCCTCATGGTCATTAACTGGGTAAGAAGAGAGAAGTCTCTGTTTGCATACAGGAGAAACTCTGTGGGTTCTGAGGAGCTATATATCTACCACATCTATTTATAGTTATAGAGAAGAATTCAAAGGGAATCTTTAGGGAGAGGTGAGTTCAAATGGAAAAATACAACAGTTGTTTCACTGTATGAAGATTCGCTGACAGACACTGACAAAAGAAGTAGCTGAGGAATATCTTGTTGGTCATTTGTAAAAGAAAAACCAGGATTGGGTTGACGGAAGATGTAATGATATCTATGAAGGATTAGAAGCTGAATACATTGTAAGGAAGCATGGATAGTCAATATATACCACAATTATCAGAGCTTTGTAATAGTAGAAAATGTAGTAAATGCATTATTAACTTGAGGGGAAGCAGAACTGAAGGAAGTTTAGATAAGAGGATGATTCTTATTGAAAGGCACAGAATCTCCGCAATGAGAAAAGGCAATAGTTGCTGGGATTAGTCTAATAATTTAGGGTTCAAATACTAAATACTAGGAAGCATATATGTTCGAATAGGAAGATCAAGTAATGATAGAAAACTGGTTGGAGTGGTGAATCAGGGAAATTGACTGGACTGCATTCATTCTTCATAGTTTCACTATTCTTAGCAAGGGGTAAAGTCACATGTAGGTAGAGTTAGGAAAACAGCTGTTTAGAACAGCCACTACAGGAATGGAATATGGATAAAGCTATCTGAGAGCTATGTTGAAGACCCATTTGCAACAGGAAAATGTAAAGTAATGCAGTAAATTAAAGGAATGCGGAATTCTGATTCTTAAATTCTATATAGGTAAGAATTCAGATCCCCATCTAACACCATACAGAAAGGCCAAATCCAAATGGATCAAAGACCTTGATATCAGGCCTAAAACCATAAGGTATATAGAACAACATTTAGGTAAAACAGTTATGACATTGAGACTAAAGGCATCTTTAAGGAGGAAACAGTACTCTCCAAACAAGTGGAAGTAGAGATAAACCAATGGGACTATATTAAGCTGAGAAGCTTCTGGACCTTAAAGGAAATAGTGCCTAGGATACAAAAGCTACCCACAGAATGAGAGAAACTATACACCATCAGATAGATAGTCCAATCAGATAAGGGGCTAATATCCAATATATGCAAGGCACTGACAGAACTTAACAAGAAAAAAACATCTAACCCCATAAAAAAATGGGGAGAAGAAATGAACAGACACTTCCTCAAAGAAGAAATACTGATGGCCAAAAGACACATGAAAAAATGCTCCACATCACTAATCAACAGGAAGATGCAAATCAAAACAACGATGAGATACCATCTCACGCCACAGAGACTGGCACACATCACAAAGAACAAGAACAATTAATGCTGGCAGGGATGTGGAGAGAAAGGAACTCTTATTCACTGTGGTGGGAATAGCCTTTATGGAAAACAATATGGAGATTACTCAAAAAACTGGAAATTGAGCTCCCATATGATCCAGTTATACCACTTCTAGGGATAGATCCTAGGAACACAAAAATACAATTCAAAAATTCCTTTCTCACCCCTATACTCATTACAGCACTATTTAGAATAGCCAGACATTGGAAAACAACCAAGATACCCTTTAACAGATGAATGGCTAAAGAAACTGTGGTACATATACATAATGGAATATCATACAGCTGTCAGGAGAGATGAAGTCACGAAATTTTCCTATACATGGATGTACTTGGAATTTAATATGCTGAATAAAGTAAGTCAAAGGGAGAGAGACTCAAAATAGTCTCACTCATCTATGAATGTTAAGAAAAATTAAGGACATTTTTGTAATAAAGCCCAGAGACAATAGAGATAAGGATCTGAAAGACCGGCTCACAACATGAAGCTCATCACAAATAATGGTGAGCGCAGTTAGGGTAATTATTACACTAACAACTATCATGACAATCTTAATGGGTGAGAGAAGTAGAATGCCTGTCTTGAATACAGGTATGGGTGAGGAAGGAGGAAGGGGGCCATTGGTGGTGGGAATGTTGCACTAATGAAGGGGGTGTGTGTTCTGTTTATGACTGAAACCCAACTAAAATCATGCTTGTAATTATGGTGCTTAAATAGAGATTAAAAAAAAAGAATTTTCGTTACAAATGTAGTCTTACATCCCCCTTTCCTCACACTCCCTCAATCTCCAGTCATATCTCAAAAGGTGAAAGATTGTTTAAGTGTAGTAGCAAGTATGGCTTTATTAAATTTGAGTTCCATCTGTAGCTGACTAGAGTCAAAAGAGATGTAGTATAGACTGTATACTGTTTTGGTAGGAGATGAATTGAAGGTAGATAAAACAAAAATGCTATAGAGTTAGAATGTTTTGAGAATGAAAAGAATTTTAGTTTTAGAGAATTTTGTTTTAGAGAATTTTAAATGAATTAGAACATTTCTTGACTATAAATAAGTCAGAGCAGATCAATCAAGCACATCACACCTATTTAGAGGACTGGAGGTAAAACTCTGAATAAGGTTGTAGTGAGTAGATCCTGAGGGTCCAGGGGGCCGGGCGGTGGCTCTGGAGATAAGGTGCCAGCGCTAACCTAGGACGGACCACGGTTTGATCCCCCGGTTCCCCATATGGTCCCCCGTGCCTGCCAGGAGCGACTTCTGAGCAAACAGCCAGTAGTAACCCCTGAGCATCACTGGGTGTGGCCCAAAAACCAAAATAAGTAAATAAATAAATAAATAAATAAATAGATCCTGAGGGTCCAGTAAGAAATCAGGGTGTATATCTAGGAAAATATTAAAAACAAAAGCAATATGTGCATCCTAGAGGTTCAGTTAAACACTGAGTCTTGAAATCAGAATATATATGCACAAAAACAAGATAGCAAGGGTGAAAAAGAGAAAGAAAGAAAGAAAGGAGAGAAAAAAGAAAGAGAAAAGGGAGAGAGAGGGAGTAAGAGAGAGCTCTCCACACACACTGGATTTGTTGTTGGAAAGTTTTCTTTATTGGAACTAAAGTTAAATTGGTAATTTATTGTCTCTTCTGTATGGAAGGGAAAAAATAGCCAGAATTTGGGTTTCATGTTAGGATTTTTCTCTCTGGTCTCTTGACTTCCACATGTTGGTGTCTTAGTTACCTGTAGATCAACTGTCTCCTTGAAATGGAAACCCTGAAACATTAAATAAAACATACATTTCTATTATATATTAATATAGTTAGAATTAGATGGATATGGCTTAAAACTTGAAGGGACATTTCATACGATTGTTTTGCTCTGCGAAAAGGTTTGAGATGATCAGCTAGGCAAAAGCTACACCTTTCTAGACTTAAGAGTACAAATTAATCCTTTTGGCTCTCTGAACGGCACCATGGCAGTTGACAAAAATAAGTGCCTTACCAAAGGTAGCAAAAAAGGGAACCAAGAAGAAAGTGATTGATCCATTTTTCTAAAAAAGACTGGTATGATATGAAAGCACCTGCAATGTTCATATAAGAGATATTGTGAGGGCCGGAGAGGTAGCATGCAGGTAGGGCGCTTGTCTTATATGCAGAAGGATGGTGGTTTAAACCCCAGCATTCCATATGGTGCTCAACAAAATGTGCTCCATGGTCAAAAAATGGCAGACCATGATTGAAGCTCAAGTTGATGTCAGGACTACTGATGTTTATTTGCTTCATCTGTTCTGTGTTGGCTTCACTAAGAAGCGTAACAATAAGATCCGGGAGACCACTTATGCTCAGCATCAGCAAGTTCTCCAGATTCGGAAAAAGATGATAGAAATCGAGGTTGTCAATAAATCGATTCCAGATAGTACTTGGAAAGATATAGAAAAGGCCTGGCAATCTATTTACCCACTCCATGATGTCTTTATTAGAAAAGTAAAAATGCTGAAGAAGCCCAAGTTTGAATTGGGGAAACTCATGGAACTTCATGGTGAAGGTAGCAGCTCTGGAAAAGCTACCGATGTGAGACGTGCTAAAGTTGAAAGAGCTGATGGATATGAACTGCCAGTGCAAGAATCTGCTTAAAATTCAGGCTTTCATTGGTAACAAAAAGGTTTTATTTGTGGTGTTAAAAAAAAAAGAGTGCAAATTAAAAAAGCTGAATTAAAAGTGCTTAGAAAGCTTATAAAAATGATACCGCTTTATAGTTATATATATCATTTCACTGCTCAAAATGAAGATGTTAACATTCAAAAATCCTAGACATCAGACACAGATTGAAGGTAGTAAATAGTATATTGAGAAGGAGATAAAGTTGAGTTCATGATATAATATTAATAATGCTCGTATTTCCTCCAACAAGGGCTCTCCTATCTATATCTAGCATTTAATCATATCAGTTAAACATTAAGTAAAGAAATATGAAGACTATATATTTTCTTTTGGTTTATTTTTGGGGTGGGGGTGGGCAACCAGTTATGCTCAGGGATTAATCCTGGCTGCTTAAGGTTCACTCCTAGGTATTTGGTATGGGGGATTGAACCGTGATCATCTTTGCATGGTAGGCACCCCACCCATTGTATTATTATTATTTTTTAAACTTTTAAACTTTTTTTTTTTTTTGGGTCACACCCGGCAGTGTTCAGGGGTCAGGGGTTACTCCTGGCTCCATGCTCAGAAATTGCTCCTGGCAGGCACGGGGGGGGGGGGGGGGATCATACGGGACACCGGGATTCGAACCGATGACCTTTTGCATGAAAGGTAAACGCCTTACCTCCATGCTATCTCCCGGGGCCCCCCCATTGTATATTTTCAGGCCTAAGATCTATTTGTAATATCTCTGTGTATATATACAAATAATTCAGGTCTAAGAATACTGCAGTAACTATTGGTTGAAAAAATGTATTAAAAGATGTAAATAGACTGAACTAGATTTTGGGCAGAAATTATTTATTAAGATGGCAATTTAGGCTACTTATTACATATTATAGCTATATAACTCATTTTAGGAAAGATCTCTTTTGCTTGTCACATTTGATACATTTAGGTTATCTTTAGATGATTTTGAGGTGGGGATGAAATAAAATGGTTTGATCAGTCTCAAGTTGCTCACTCAAAGTCAAAGAAATATCAAAGAAATACCTTAGAATTTTAGTCAAATCTCATGGCTGTACCCTTCTAATTTTCTTATTTTCCCAGTAACTGATTCATTGAAGGTTGGATTGTTTAATTTTCATCATGTTGCATCCTTAGCCTGGCGCTGTAGCATATGCACTATAAGTTATTGATGAATAAATTGATGACTTATAACTACAGAGGTTGCCAAACACACATTAGTTCAGTATAATGCATTTTTCAGTGCTTTCTAGAGCCAATTTCTTTTTCATATTCTGTGACATTGCCTTGGTTGCTTATAATTGGCCATCTGCAAGTATTTATAACATGTAGATTAGCAAATACTACCAATACTTTATTTTTATTTTTCCTGAGAGGAATATAATAACACCACTGTGTATGAATCATGACTCATAAGATACTAACTGTAAAAAAATAGAAAATGAATCACACAAACTATCATTTGATTGTGAATTAATTTATTGGGCATTGTCAGAATGGCATACAATAATGTGTGTGCTTTTATTTTATTTAAAATATTGCATAGTATATGCACTATTAGAAAAATTTGAAGTTTGAATTATTCTAGTTCTTTGATATTTGGGGTTATTAGTTTCATCTAGTTTAATATTATACTTAATAAGTGGCTTGATGCTTACAATGCGTATCAGTGAGTAGAAATGTGTTAGTGTAAATTTTTAGAAATAATTTTATATAGAATTTTCTTAGCTTTTAAAGGATATTTTTGTTGTTTTTTTAATTTGTTTGTTTTGTTTTTGTGTTTTGGGCCACACCCACTGACACTCAGGTGTTACTCCTGGGTATGAGCTCTGAATTCTCTCCTGTCTCGGGGACCATATGGACTCCCCATATGGGACTCTGGAGATTCAAATTCATGTCTGTCCTGGGTCAACCACATGCCAGCCAGCGCTCTACTGCTTGGCTATTGCTCCGGCTTCTTTTAAGCGATATATATTTAAAATAGTTAAATTTTACATTTACTAGAAAGTTTATTAAGAATATATAACTTCCTGTAGATTATCATGTGCATCAGTGATTATGAAATCTTTCAGATCAATGAATAGCATTTTTCTAAGACTGTGTATTTTTCTCCTTGATGTTCTATTCTATTGACAAAGAAGAATGTTTCACTGCCCTTCCCCATGTCAGAATTATTTTTTTTGAACAATCCTTTTTTGAGGTGATAGTGGCCTTTTGCCTTCTGTTGAGTCCTGTGTTCTTAAAGTGAGAAGGTCTGGGAAGATAAAACTATTTATAAATTCTCTGGGACTTTTAAGTTCAAATTGAAGGATGAAAAAAATAATGAAAAAACAATTTGTCCCACAAAAAATTAATAAAAGGAAAAACATGTGACAAGTATATAAAGGAAATATCTTGATTTTCCCACTATAAATAAATAATATAATGATATTTTAGATTTAAATGCTTAATTTTTCATTTGATTACTAATTCGTTATTTTCCTTTCAACAAGTATTGCTATGTATGAGTCACTGTATTGTTTTATTTCTAGTCAATACTATAGATTTTTAAGATTATAGCTTTAAACCTCTATTAGTTACCCACATCCAAATTTCTAGTGCTACACCCTTTATAGCCATTTGTCCTTCTTCCCTTCCCTTTCCTTGGTAGCCACATGTTTCTCTCTGAGCCTAGGAATGAATTATGTTATATTTTGTCAGCTGTCTTGATGTAGTTACTTAAGAGTTCACATAATTGTAAAATCATCTAATTGGTTCAATTGCATTTTTACTTAGCATAATAACCTGAAGTTCACGCCTCCTGTTTATTCACTGTATTTACTAGGGCTATATTTTGAAGCACAAATTTGAACAAATTCCTATTTTAGTGTACCCTGCATTTTAGTAGAGCATTTCATAAACATGTTTTCTGAAGATTGGTGACATGTCAGGAATGGTAGATCAGAGAAAACAATTCTTTAATATCTTTGGTGCCTTGGAGATAGATAGAACATGTTAGGTTTCTTTCTCCTGAGATGCTCACACTCTCATAACCAACTTTAGTGATTTTTTTCCCCTTGCTGATTCTTTTGGATACTATTTATAAAGGTTATATTAAAGCTAAGAAGATGAATTACTTTTTCCCCCTAATTTCTAGTCTTATCAGTTAAATCTTAAAAAACACTTCTGTTGCCTGTCTTCCGTACTGTTGACCGAATATTTTTCTGACATATAACATTTTGTATTTTTTCCCCCTAAATCTTCTTCTTTTTTTTTTGTGTGTGTGTTTTTTTTGGGTCACACCCGGCAGTGCTCAGGGGTTACTCCTGGCTCCATGCTCAGAAATTGCTCCTGGCAGGCACGGGGGACCATATGGGGCACCGGGATTCGAACCGATGACCTTTTGCATGAAAGGCAAATGCCTTACCTTCATGCTATCTCCCGGGCTCCTTTTCCCCCAAATCTTAAGTAGCCTTTTTGGGCTTCAATATATTTTGTTTGGTAAGAGATAGAACATTCCATGTTTTGATTCTTATAATGTAACACTATTGTTCCTAAATGCACTAACACACATGGACATTATTTTTGTTATTGTTCTTTCACTCCTTATCTTTGAGGAAATATCTCAACTAGGAAGCCTTCCCTAATTACATCGGGAATGGTTGGGGTATAATAGCTTTTCAGTGAGAGGGAGTAACAGTTTCTTACTTTCCTCTATCTCTTTGTATGTTATTACTAACTCTGAGCACTTCCTCGGGTCACTTTTTTCTTACCTATTTTTGAGTTTCAATATTCACCATAATGGTTGGTGACACATAACAGATAATTGCTGAGTTATTTATTAAGTGAATGTGTTAGATAGCTAGGTTTAATAGATCAATCAGGAAAGTTTGAACTAAAAAAAGTCATTAAGCTGGGTCTCTGAATGTTTTTAAATATAATATTTGTTGATGTTCATAACAGGAACTTGGCATTTATTCAGTAGAATTGAGGTTTATTATCTCAAACATTCTAATTTAATAGGAAATTTATACAGTATCTTCTTTAGATTCAATACCTGGGATCCTGCTATTAAATGAAAAGGTTTTAGCCTTTTACATCTGTATACTTAATATCAAGGAGAATGAACATAAATGAATAATTAAACCTGTTTTGTTTGACTTAAGTTCCTTCCCTTTTATCATTTTGAGTCCCATTCTCTTCTACACCACTCATCGTTGATCCTTCCTTCTCTTTTTTTCTATGACCTAGATAGCTTCAAAATCTGCCAATTAAAAAGGGGAGAAACTGCTTAATGTGATAAGAATTAAATAGTTGACTATTGTGAAATTATATTTTAGTTCTATATCTTTTCCTGTTTATAGTACTTAAAATTTTTGACATTGAGAAAACCAGGGCCCCAAATCCTAAGATTAGGGAAGCAGCTCTGATTGAAGATATTGTGGGTGTCTCTTCCATCTACTGTATTTTTTGGTGACATTTACCTGTCTTGTTATTTATATGAAGCATAACCTGTAAAGAGCATTTTATACTGTTACGTATTTTTTCATCCTTTACAGACAGATTAGATTATTAGGTTAGCAATTTTATATAATATGGACACAAGATTGGTTTCTACCATAAATTAAGGAAAAAAAAAAGGGGGGCCGGGCGGTGGCGCTGGAGGTAAGGTGCCTGCCTTGCCTGCGCTAACCTAGGATGGACCTCGGTTCGATACCCCGGTTTCCCATATGGTCGGTCCCCCGTGCCTGCCAGGAACGACTTCTGAGCGAATAGCCAGGAGTAACCCCTGAGCGTCACTGGGTGTGGCCCAAAAACCAAAAACCAAAAAAAAAAAAAAAAAAAAAAAAAAAGATGTAGACTTCTATTGAAATTGTAGTAGTTTCGGAATGATGGGCAGTAATTGTGCAATTATATGGAAACATCGAAAGATAAATTGCTTTATAATAAAGACTGTACCAACTATTGTTTTGCATGTCTCCAACCCCCCCTTTTCCCATTTTTGGTAAATACCTAATTTTATTGTTTTTTATTTATTTATTTGTTTATTTATTTAGTTTTTTTGGGGGGGGCATACCTAGTCAGGAATCACTACTGAAGGGCATAGGGTACCATATGGGATACTGGGGATCAAGTTCAGGTCAGCTGCTGTATTGTACAAATGTCCTATACTATCACACCTCCCCATTTTCCCTTTTAAAACAACCAAGAAGCCAGCAGGAGCATGTTAAGATCTCTGAACCAGACTTAAGAGCACCATATTTTTTTCTTTTTGCCATTCCAGATGTGTCAAATCTGTGGATTATTAGAGTTGGTGACATGTCAGGGACTATTAGAGTTTGGTGAGTTATACAGCCCATAAATCATGTTCATTTAATTAGCTCTTCCTGTCCTGCATTTGGATTTTTTTTTTTTTTTTTTGGTTCGAGAAACTCTGAATTAGTGTCAAAGAATGTGGGTCTTCTCAGTTTTGTGGTGGCAGAATCATTAAAGTCTCACCTTGGTGGTATTGAGGTGGTATCTAGGCTACTGTACCTGGGAGGCCTGTTTAGTGACTTTGGAGCAAATGTAGAATGACATAAGATGTTGTATGAGAAGATGATCAGAATTGAAGTCTTGGGGCCCGGGATACAGCATGGAGGTAAAGCGTTTGCCTTTCATGCAAAAGGTCATCGGTTCGAATCCCGGTGCCCCATATGGTCCCCCGTGCCTGCCAGGAGCTATTTCTGAGCATGGAGCCAGGAGTAACCCCTGAGCACTGCCGGGTGTGACCCAAAAACCAAAAAAAAAAAGTATTGAAGTCTTGTAGTCCATGTTCAATTTTGGGGAATGTGTTTGCTCAAGGGCTGTTCCTGGCTCTCTTCTCAGGAGTGACCCCTGGTGGTGCTTAGTATATTAAGAGTGGTGCCAGCTATCAAACAAGGGTTGACTAAAACATCCACACTCAAGTCCACGTACCTTACTTAACTCCTGTACTATATCTCTGGACCAGTCCTTATTTTATTTTATTTTATTTTTTTAGTTTTTGGGTCACATCTGGCAGCGCTCAAGGGTTGCTCCTGACTCTATGTTCAGAATTAGTTCCTGGCAGGCTCAGGGAACCATATGGGATGCCGGGATTCGAACCAATGACCTTCTGCATGAAAGGCAAACGCCTTACTGCCATGCTATCTCTTTGGCCCCTCGATCTTTATTCTTTATAAGGATTTGTATTTTGAATGTCCTATTTCTCTGGTGACATAAGTTCTTACTGCATTCCTTTCTTGCAGAACAACTATAATTGGTACAATATATAAAATGTATATATAATGAAACCAAGCACTACAACAAGCAAATTTTGCATGAGATTAAGACTAGAAGAGAAATTTGTGTAGAATGGACTCTCAGTTTGAAAAATCCTGTCTCAAGGCAGAAAGTGCACATTCAGTTCTTTAAAGAAATGAAAACTCCAGTACAAAATGTGACATCTTCATTGTTTTTAAAAAATCAAAAACATCAGGACAGTGCGTGGTGGGTTTTGGGCACTTTGGTGCTGATGGAGACCAGTAACTTCATACATCATTATCATAACCTTGAACTCTATTGTAACTGCTATCTAAACTATTATTAAAATATAGCAGTACAAAAACAAATAGAAGAGTTTGAGACAAAGAGAGCAACATTTTAGTAATTTGAGCCAGGAAGCAAGAGTGGTGGAAAGGTTATTAAAATTTTATATATAAACTATTCATATCTTAAGTGACCCTTAAATTATACATATGCAGACCAGAGTAAAACTTTCCAGCGAGGGATAAAAAGCTGCTTCCTATTGAGGGAGCAGGAATTTGAGCTCTGTCCAAGAGACAGACTTGCAGTGAGTCTAATTGAGTAAAAAATTGAGAATAAACAAAAAACATTTTTTTCAGAAGAATAAAATAGAATCCGGAGACTCAGAATAGAATATATAAAATATCTGGGATATAATCCAAAATTACTCAACTAAAGAATCAGGGCAGCATGACCCATTCTCAACAAAAATGAAAATCCGTTATAAACCAATCCTAATTTGAGATAAATGTTGAATTGAGCAAAATAGTGCCAAACATTTATTATAACTACTTTGTGATGGGATAGAAAATATGCTAATAATACATGAATATCTGAAATTTCAATAGTGAAATAAGCTCTATTTAAAAATCACCAAATATAAATTTTAGAATTGAAAACTGCACCATCTGAAGATTTAAAATTAACCTAATGGAGACAGTAAGGAAACACTTGGTGAACTTGAAAATAGTCTCATTGTTCTTTTTCTCTCATATTAATGTTTTTATTCTTCTGTTTTTGGAGCCAAACCTGATTATGCTTAGGGCTTACTTTTTGTTCTGTTTTCAGGAATCATTCTTGGCAGAATCTGGGGATGCTGGTACATAGGAAATGCTGGGGATTGAACCCAGGTCAGCTATATGCACAGTTGGCACCCTGTTAACTATGCTATCTATTCCCCCCACCCCCACATAAATGCTTAATTTTTTTTAACTGATTTTCAAAATTTTGGGGAGTTGAGTTTTAGACATGTAATGCTCTAGCACCAATGTTTCTTACTACTACCTAGTGGGTGGTGTTTTTGATCACTGTTTTTTTTTTTTTTTTTTTTCTAAACAAGACCTTTACAAAAATTTTTTTAAGTATTTCTTGGAAGGTTGCTTTAGTGGTGATGAATTTCTTTTACTTTTAACTGTAAAACAGTATCTGAGGAATTTCATTTTTTAAAATTAGCTGTTTATTAATTTGTTGCTTATATATCTTCATTTCTTTATGCATTCATCAATCGATGGACAAATAATTAATATATCATTTCCAGTTCTTGTTTTTTTTTAAGTGATACTACAACAAATTTGGGCATGCATATTATCTGTTTCACTAGGACCTTATTTATTTTATCCACCCCCCTCCCATGCACTCTTTTTTTTTTTTTTTTTTTTTTTTTTTTTTTTTTTTTTTTTTTTTTTTTTTTTTTTTTTTTT
>PVKC010005948.1:0-32195 GCA_004027635.1 Crocidura indochinensis | reverse complement strand
ACTGGAACAATACTGTGAATGACATGTAAACCACTATGATTATAATAAAAAAATTGTATTACAAAAAAAACTGCAAACTTTAAAAAGTCAAAGACTTAAATATGTGTTATCTGATATCACATATAGATTGCCAACAGAGACATGGAAAAATGCTCAAAATTTGTGGCTCTGTGGAACAGTTTGTACATCACATGTGTGATGCCCTGAATTTGATTCTTGACACTGCACAAATAAAATCTTTGTTCGTGGGCCAGGGATATAATTCAGTACTTGAGTAACTACTTTGCATCTGTGAGGTCCTGGGTCTAAATTCTTGAATAGAAGTTCAGCATCATTCGTTATTATGAAAAAAATACACCCACAATTGAATATCAACTCATACCTATACAAATGCTGTCAGAAACATTAGGAGAGTGCTTCTGGATATTTTCATCTCTGACAGGAGCACTTGTTCCTTCACTCTGTGGCATTATAATATGAAGATGGAATTTTTTTTTCAAACCTAATAAACCAATTACTCTAGCTTCAAGTTTTTCTTCTCAATTGTCCCCAATCTTTCTCAGTCTTCTCAAAATTAAAAAAAAAAGTTAAAACCTTACTATGGTTTATTCTTTGTCTTAAATGGCTTTGATAAGAAATAGAGTGATATTACAGTGAATAGGGAACTTGCCTTGAATTCAGCTGACCTTGACATTACACATGGTCCCTTGATCCCTTTAGGAGTGATCCCTGAGTGAAAAGCCAGGAATAAGCCCTGAGCACAGATGAGTGTAGTCCCCCACAAAAACAAAACAAAATAAAAGAATAACTATTGTAGCCTACTTGATCTATCCAGGCCAGGTCTGTCTAATTATTCTCCTAATAGTATAACAATAATTCACTTCCTTATCATTCTAGTCCTTATTAGAGTGATGCTTTCAATTCCTTCAAGAATTTATATTGTGTGCTAAAAACTTGGCACTTAAGCCTAACTAGACTAACCTGGGATTCCTAGAGTATAACTGGTCTCATGGAGTCTCCATCTTGTAGTCCTTTCTCTGGGCGAATTAAATTATTACTAAATCAGAGGGGGGGAAATGCTGTCAGCTGCAGACATATGTGTCATGATTGCACAGTCCTGAATGACACTATAGTTGTGATACTCACATATTCCACCTTTTGAACTCACCAGGATTTGACACAGTCCACACATATGCTTCCATACTGATTCCTTCAATCACAATGTTTCTTGCAGGGGGTCTCATCATCACACTCCAAGTTCTGCCTCATAGATCACACTTCATTTTGTACACAGATAGCAGAGTCTCAATAACCATCAATGACACAAATAAGTGTAATTGGAAATTGAACTTTCAGCCTCACACTGCTGCTAAGAGACACCCTCTTTTTGCTGCTAAACCATTTTTGATACCCTTTTATTATTTAAAATTTCATATTGGAAAACAAAGAAGATCTTTGTGTTTTTTTCTCATAACCTCTAACACAATTACCAAGGCTCATTTATAAAATGAATTGATTGAGGGGCCGGGCGGTGGCGCTGAAGGTAAGGTGCTTGCCTTACCGCGCTAACCTTGGACGGACCGCGGTTCGATCCCCCGTGCCCCATATGGTCCCCCAGGCCAGCCAGGGGCGACTTCTGAGCGCATAGCCAGGAGTAACCCCTGAGCGTCACTGGGTGTGGCCCAAAAACCAAAAAAAAAAAAAAAATGAATTGATTGATTACTCAATCTGTGCATAGTCAAGATTCCTTATGTCCTGACTCATTCTACAATCAAACTCAAGCTATTTATGTTTCAACTAGTTGAGTTATATTATATTCTAAGAATTAGACTAATAGAATGTTTGATAGTGATGTATTAAATAACTGTAAATTTTTCCTTCCTTAAGTAGACACATTAATTTTAACTCAATTGTGTTTATATTAAGCTTACAATAGTGATAACAAAGAACTTCCAAATCCTCAAGTAAGGTAAAAGAAAAATCTTGGGCTTTTGAGAATGCAACCTGTCACAAAATTTCACTTAAATTCCTACAGAGAAAATGGCTATCAATTTTGAAGAAAATTATAATAAACTCTGCATGATTTTATACAGAGACTGTATGCAAATAACGTTAATTAAATAAAAATTATTTTAAGGTATGAAAGATTGGAACCAGAGTGGTGACACAAGCAGTAAGGCATTTGCCTTGAGCGTGCTAATCTAGGAAGGACGATGGTTCAATGCCCTGGCATCCCATATGGTCCCCCAAGCCAGTAGCAATTTAGAGCACATAGCCAGGGGTAACTCCTGAGTGTCACTGGGTGTGGCTCAAAAACACAAATCAAAAACAAAAAACAAAATGCTATTAAACATAAATTTAATAAGTACAATTTTAAATATACCTATTTTATATTGTAAATATAGATTGTGTTCAAAAGTGAAAAATATAGAATTTTATAGTTAAAACGTTGATGTAGCTACTTTTATATGGTATAAAATTAACATCTGGAAAAGGAAAATTCAGTATAGTTCAGATTAATCTTTGGGGAATTTTTAAATTTACAATGGAAATATTATAAAGTATCCCTTAACTCAGGAGTTTGAATGAATAAATATATTAGCAAATATAGTTCAAGGGTGGAGTATCCCTGGATCTCTTAGGCCCAAGGGAATTCCTTTTGAAATGACCCCAATATTTACTGTGCATGTGCAGGAAGGGGAAAAAAGGCAAAAAAGCACAAAACAACTTTTTTTCTTTATCTAGTTCTTGTTGATTTCTTTGTTTTGGTTTGGCTATTGAAGTCATTGTCTCCATTTATACTTACTTTTCTTCTTTTCTTTTTTTCCTTTATGTGCTCTGACACATTTTTTATTTCAATACCATGACTTTTATATGATGCTTATCTTTTTTTTCCTCTGGAGTGCTCACTGGATACTTTATTTGACACTTCTTATTGTACTGTTGTGGTGTTTCACCCTCTTTTTCTATCAAACCTAGGATGAGAGCCTCTAGAAGGACTCCGCCCATGTTCGGAGTGTTTGATTTTTTTTTCCCCAATTTATTACTTTTCTCTTCTTCAAACAAAACCACATAACTTGAACTATCTAGACCTGCCTCTCAATTAGAGGGGGAAATAAGGGAGGTACCAAGACCAAACAGGGGTAAGCCCACTTAGTAGTAAGCTAGGCACAGTGGGGACCACTTATTCTAGCAGCCCCGTGGATGAGGGAAGAGAATATGGGAGGTAGAACGGGAACAGAGGTGGAGAGAGGATAATTCGGTGGTGGGAATTCCCCTGATTTTATGATAATATGTACCTAAAATATTATTGTCAATGATATGTAACCCATTATGATTGAAATAAAAATTATATTAAAATTAAAAAAAGGAAATATTTTGTAACTGGTTAAAAATTCTTAATATTTTAAAATAAACAAATTCACTTAAACCCCCCCCCAAAAAAAACAAAACTTTGAATTTGAGAGGCTGGGGTGTTAAAGGAGGTCACATCTTACTGTGCCCAGGATTTACTCTAGACTTTGTGCTCAGTGATTACTCCTGGAAATACTTGGGAGATCATATGTGATGCCAAGAATAGAACTCAGGCAAGTAGTTTAGTCATTGTGCTACAACTCTAAAGAAACATAACAAATGCCCAATGGCAACTCTCAGACTAAAGTCTGAAAATTGGTTAATAGAACTGATATGCCATGGTGAGAGATGTGTGATAGGTTGAGGAGGAAAACATTGATTGAGGGTGTGGTGTTAGAACATTGTGTGAAAACCTATCATTAACAGTTGTAAATTATTGTGTCTAAAGCTTAAAAATTTATTTGGAGAAACTGGATCCATAAGACATGTATGAGGTCATCCTTGGGAGTCCTCTATTCCCATCAGGAGTAATTCCTGATTTCAGAGTCTGGAATAACTCCTGACACTGGCAGGTGTGACCCAAAAATAAAACAAAACCAAGCAAAAAAATATGGAAAAGATGAAACAAAACTAAAATTGATTTGATAAATTGCACATTTATGCATGATTTATAAACAGTAAAAATATTAAAAATATGATATGTTTTACTTGTGCCTTGCTAATCCTAATAAGGTCTTCTTCACTTTTGCTTTGCTTGTATACACAGAATTAGCATATTATTTAAAAAACAAAGTATAATTTTTTAGTTTTATATTGGAGCATAATTGAAGTTTAAATTGTATTGAAGTAATTGCTTCAAGAGTTCCAGAATTATGTCAATAATTCTTCTACCAGTATCTTGACATTCTGTCCTCCCACCACCCCTTCACCCAGCTCTTCAGTTCCCAGTGAAAAATCTAACTGAAAGTTGGATATTAGTTAGCACTGAACCATAAAAGTTAAGAGAAAAAAAATTCATGATGAAATATTTACTGTGGCAAGTATACTGTTAAAAATGACCAATATTGGAGCCAGTGAAGTGGTGCTAGAGGTAAGGTATCTGCCTTGCAAGTGCTAGCAAAGGAAGGACTGTGGTTCCATCCCCCAGCATCCCATACGGTCCCCCCAAGCCAGGGATGATTTCTGAGCGCTTAGCCAGGAGTAATCGCTGAGCATCAAACTGGTGTGGCCCGAAAAACCAAAAATAAAAAAATGACCAATATGAATTTACACATTTATCATTGAGATAGCATGGAGGTAAAGCGTTTGCCTTTCATGCAAAAGGTCATCGGTTCAAATCCCGGTGCCCCATATGGTCCCCCGTGCCTGCCAGGAGCAATTTCTGAGCATGGAGTCAGGAGTAACCCCTGAGCACTGCCGGGTGTGACCCAAAAACCAAAAAAAAAAAGAGTTAGATACCATATTAATAAAAAATAGATTCAGCAGAATACTAGTGGAAGCGCATGTGATGAGAGCCTAAGGAGTGAATGATATTTTCATTCGAAATGAATTGAAGCAGAAAAAAAAATATCTGGACATTGATTTCAATGCATTTACATTCTTAGATTACTTTTCATCCTAGGTTATTTCTTTATTCTCTTTATCCAGATTGTCTTCTTCATGTTCCTTTTGGTCTTAAACACTAGATTAGACTGAAAAATAGTGAGAGAAAATACTTGCACTAACAGTTCAGATAAAAGGTTGATAATTAGGATACATAAATACTCACAAAGATGAAAAATTTAAGAAAACTCTAAAACCTTATTATAAAATAGGGAGAGAAAATGAGCAGATGCTACTCTACTACTCCTCTATGGAAAGTCAACAGATGGCCAACTTGCAAAAGATAAAAAGCTCATCACCATGTATTGGGGAAACCAAATCAATTCAACACTTAAATATCACCTTACCCCAGTGAGAAAGGCACATATCAATAGCACTGTAAACAATCCGCATTAGCAAGGATGTGATGAAAACGATCTCTCATCCACTACCAGTGGGAATGTTGTTTGGTTCAATACAGAAAACAGTACGAAGGGTTCTCAGTAAACTCAGAATTGAGCTACTTTCTGACCCACAAATTCTGCTTTTAATTATCTCTACCCAGGACAGAAAAGTACTCATTTAAGAGAACACATGAATACCATTTTTTGATTGCAGCACTCAGTAAAATAACTAAGATTTGGAATCAGCCTAGATTTCCAACAGAAGAGTGGAATAAGAATATGTAGCAGATAGACAAAATGAACTAGTAAAATACTGTAAAGAAGAATTAAATTATGCAGCATGCATGGAAGATATGTTGTAACATGAAGTAAATGAAAAGAAGAAAACATGATGATATGACTTACATGTGGCATTTAAAACAGCTGCTTGAGGGAGTGCAATGATTTAAAGAGGTGGTACCTCTATCACCCTCAGTCCCAGAGTATAAGGAGGAGAAAGCAAGAAATAGAGTGAAGGGTATAGGGAGAAGAGACAGATGAGAAGCAATGTGGGCCAGGGTTCAAGGGGATTCATGTACCCTGCTGCATCAATTCTGTTTAACACAGTCAACAGCAC
Source organism: Crocidura indochinensis (assembly GCA_004027635.1). Taxonomy (NCBI): domain Eukaryota; kingdom Metazoa; phylum Chordata; class Mammalia; order Eulipotyphla; family Soricidae; genus Crocidura; species Crocidura indochinensis. The sequence continues at coordinate 26,240 of PVKC010005948.1, read as the reverse complement.
TGAAGTCATGAGACCCAAATTTTAACAACCAAAATTTAAAATTTACCTTACAAGATGGCAGAACTGAGATGTTGTGGGAGAGAGGAAAAAAATGGTCGGAGAGAGATAAACAAACCAGGAAATATTGTTGTAGGAAAGCTGACATCAGGTTAACACTGGTAGTAGGATTGATGCTTGGACAATACATGTCTAAAATCAAACTATGAATAACATTTTTGGGGGGACCACACCTATTGACGATCAGGTATTAGTCCCGGCTTTGCGCTCAGAAATCTCTCCTTGCGTAGGGGGACCATATGGGACGCTGGAGAATCAAAACGAGGTCTTTCCTAGTTTAGTACTTGCAAGGCAGACATCTTACCTCTAACACCACCTCTCCAGCCTCTGAATAACTTCTTTTAATCATAGTGTTTTAATAGCTCTTTTAAACTCACCTGGATATATTTTTATATTGTACTATTCTCTCTTTACAGGCTTACATTATATATTATAAATGGCCCTCTCATTTCCTTCTTTAAAAATATTTTTTCAGTTCTTATAACAAATTATTTTAGAGGACTATATTTCCTCTGAGTCTTAAATATATTTTCTTACATACAGTAATTTCCCATATGCCTGATAAGACATCAAGCAATAACTGGTATTTGACACAATAAGCTCCTACGGTTAGTCCTTGAGCTACTTATTTGTCTACTTGGAGGTTAGTGGATATCCCATCTTAAATCTACAGCCAGTGAATCAATACACATGAATTTTAATAGAATATCTAGTGTTTCTTTCATATTTTTATATATAAGGTCTTTGCATGTCTGAAATGAACTATTTTCTTATCTAAACAAACAAAAATGTTCAAAAATCTTATTATCAGGTAGGTCATGCTTTTCTGCTCTGCACAAAAAAAATTGATGTTTTATTTTATTTTTGCTTTTCTAAAACTTGTTTCCTCAATCTCATATTAGTGAGTATTCCTCAGAGAGCTCAGCAAATATATTGTCTGTGATTCATAGAGAAAAAAATGATATTATATTTTCCATCTTGTTTTCTTGCCTGTTTTAGTTATTGCAATTTAAAATTTGTGGCATTTTCAGGAGTGTGCTAGCCAAAACTGGTTTTAACCGTGAACTGTACAATTTATAATTCACCTAGTCAACAAAATATTTTTAATTTCAAACTTTTTATGTTTTGTGCAATTCTAAAAGTAAATTGAATCATAGATAATTTAAATATAAATTCACTACAAGATGAACACAAACCAATAAAACAATATCTATATATATGTAATTTTGGAAAAATAAAAATGTTTTCTCTAAATATTATTAACATTACATGAACTATAAAAATGAAAACTTTCTATACTATACTGAAATGTACTGCAAAGGAATATGAACTCCCTAAGAAGTTGTATTTTTCTTGAGTTATTTATTCAGTTTACTCTACCATAGTTTAAATAATAATCCTTGAGTGGTGCTATTTGAAATTTGTATCAAGATGCATGTTATTTGACTCTCAGTTAAACAGATGTTCGTTCTGAAAGAAATAGTCTAGTGTTTAACTATATAATAATATGACCTTAAGCATTAACTTTGCTTTTGTTATTTTCAGTATTTACACATTCTTGTCAGTGAGGACTGTCATAAGACTTCTTGAATGAGACACTTATTTTTTAACTATTGTCTATCAAGAAACTTATTTGAAAAAATATAGTTATATCTATGCTTTTTAAAATTATGCATACCTCCCTCTATCATTGACTTTTGTGCATGATCCTTAGAACTATTTTTAGTATATAAATAATAAAATACTAAATATTATATAAATAACTTCAAAGAATGTATATTGAATGTGTGATGACAAGAAAGTGTTCATCAAGCTAATACTATAATTTAATTATGATATGACAATATAAAAATCAAACAACTGTTTAAATCTTATTTTATTTCTATCAAGAAGTTGATTATTGGCATAAAAACACAAAATGCACCAAATAGCCTTTCTAAATATTGAGTGAACAGGGTTAAACATAATGTTGTACTTTACACTAATGAAAATGTCCTGTACATTCCTTTCCCTAAGCAAAATAGCATGCTAATGACATTGCTTGATGTTGTTTTTGCTAATGTGCCATCCAAGGAAGCACTCCTCATGGACTCATAAACTGTGTTCAAGGACAAAGATCAAAATGGCTATCCACTGTTTCTCACTAGTGGCTGGAACTGATGCCCTAGGCAAGAATAGTCATTACTATAAGTATCCACCTAACCATTTAGAATTAGGCTGTAGCCTATCTGCATTATTTTCTCTTCTGAGTAATAGTAACCATATGTGTAAATTTTCTAAAACTTATTAGCATAACATTCTAGAAAAATGCAGTTGCAAAAAGAATATCTCTTTCAGCTGGAAATAACAAATAATTAGTTACCATATTTTTTAGAAATAATCTCAATTATGTTTTAATAATAAACATTCTGATGTTAGAGAAGAGAATTTCATAATCTATTTCCAAGCAAAGAAAAGTAAGCTATTAATGGTATGATCAGACTATGCCACTGTGCAAAGGACAACAAAAGTAAAGATGTAGAAATGTTCATCTAAATGTCTTCAAATGAAGGATGAAATCACTTGACCTGATGATGCAAGTTAGAAAAAATCAAAACAAAAGAATCATTGACCCAAAGCTAAGTCATGAAGGATGTTATCCTGGATTTGGAACGTCTTAGTATGACAACACATATCATACACTTAAATCATTCGTTAATCTCTCTGACTGAGTGGGTTTTTTTTCCAGATCTGTTCATATCTAATGCAATCAGAAATTACCAGTTTTGTTCAAATCTAAAAATATTAGAAAACTATTCAAACATTTCAAGAGAGTGTATAGATATTGAGTAAAATAAGAAATAATACCTCTTATCTTCAAAAATATTTAGTAAAGTAAAATGTTATATAAACTGATTAACAAATTCACTCTTTTCAAGAAATTTTATCATATAAATCGACTCACTTAGGTTACATGGAGTCAATAGGAAAAAAGTTTCATTTCTTAAAGTAGTTTACTACTCAAAAAACTATCATTCATTACTAGATTCTGATTTTAATGAGCTTATAAGAGATTTTTACAGTTAGGGTTCAATGTGTTTAATCATTTTGAAAATTATTTCTCACATAAACATATCTTAAAAGCATCCATAACTCAAGATACTTCATGCACAATAAGCAAAAAGTTTCGATTTAATTATTTACCTAATTGGTTAACTAAAAACATAATGAAATATAAGTTAACCCATAAAAGTCAAATATTAAATATTACTTTTTTATTTTTAATCAAGATTATTGTGACAAATAGAAAACACAATTGTTGTCATATAAAGCATAATCTGAAGGACTTTGTTGCAGATATTTTTAGTTTTGTTTTGTTTTTTGGGATACCCTTAGGGACGTTCAGGGGTTAATCCTGGCTATGAGCTCAGAACTATCTCCTAGCATGGGGATGCCAAGGATCTAACTGAGGTCCATCCTGGGTTACCTGCTTGCAAGGAAAACGCCCTTCCACTGTGCTATTGCGGGTATTTTTATAACTAAAGTCTGTTGACTTAAGAGTTCTTGAATCACTCAGCCTCATAAATTGAGAGGAGGAAAGGATGATACCAGGACCAGTCATATGCACATGTAGTGTAAATAAAAAATGACCAGACTGGAACACCAAACAGAATAGATACCCAACCTACAACAAGCTGTAAAGTGGAGACTAGTATTCGGGGGGTGAGGTGGGGGAAATAATGGAGGGAGATATGGGAGACATGCTGGGAACAGGAGAGGAGGGAGGACATCATAGTTGTGGGAATGCCCTTCATTCATTCTCACTATATACCGTAAATAATTTTGTGTAATGAACTCGTCACAATAAAAATAGATAAAAAAGAGTTCATAATATAAGACATATACCACTGTTACATGGTAAAGATATTTCTATTCTGCTTCTTTCTAGAAATAACATATTAGGTCTATTCACTAAGAATTTATGAATATACGTAGTAAATCTAGATTTTAGTTAGGTTTTGATTTTGTCTTTAATATTCAGTAATGATAATTTAGTATCATTTACATATAAATAAAAAAGCCAATCAGGTCAATTGTGTAAGATTTTTTCATGCACCTAATCTTTTGAAAACGTATTTCTATATAGCTTTATATGATGATCAAATAAAATAAATTTTATTTGTGGAAATGTAAAAATCAGAGCTATGTTGCCGGTTGGGATATTATGATCCAGGCCTTCAAGAGACACATCTCAAAAAAATTAATATAGGAAACATTTCCTACACTGGACAAAAGTGGCTAGAGAGATAATACAGTGGGTAGGAGTCTTGTCTTGCACACTCAGACTATGGTTCAATTGGTATCTATATGGTCCTTTGAACTCCACCAAGAATGATCCATGAGTATAGAGCCAAAAGTAATACCTGATTACAGTTTATTATGACATCAAAACAAAGAAAAAAATTTAATATTCATATCAACATGGGAGAAGTTTAAGATTATTTATATTTCTACTGAGAAAAATATTATGAATGACCTGGGAATATTAAATTGTAAAAATTAAATTATCCCATTAATCAAACATTTATCACAGGTTGTAGTGATACAACCAGAATGTCAGAAAATTTTAGTTCCTTAAAAGAATTCACAAAGGGCCTGAGCAGTGGTGCAAATGGTAGGGCATATGCTTACCCACACTAGCCTAGGACGGTCTGTGATTCAATCCCCTGGAGTCCCATATGGTCCCCAAAGCCAGAAGTTATTTCTGAGTGCATAGCCAGGAGTAACCCCTGAGTATCACCGGTGTGACTCAAAAACCAAAACCCCCCAAAAAATTCACAAAAGAAAACAAAGTAGTGATTACTAATTAAGAATATGAAGTATTACGTCTGATCAAAGCACAATGAAAACAGACATTACTAAGTCAAGTAATTGATATGTCCCATTTAACTCCATTAACTTCTAGACATTGATGTTGATTATAAGAATGCACAGAGTAGGATCATTCATCCTCAATATATTGCTTTGTATCGTATGCAATTTTAGTCCTACCATATATGTAATATTGGTTTCCTGCTAATCAGTATTAATAGACAATGTGATAGATAAAATGTGAGTAAATTTTTCAAAGTTGAATAAATTCTGGCAAAATAAAAATTAAATATTCATAGTAAGAGTATAAAATGGAAAAAGGGGAGCCTTCTAGACAAGTAAGTATCAAACATAGTAAAATCAAGCTGCTTAAATTTTATTCTCTGAAATTTGTTCTTCTCTGACTTCCAAGCATGGGTACCAAGTTAAAATGCAGTCATATGGAAATAGTTCTAATTTCTCATTGTGAAATTATTTGTAACTTAATTTCTTGGTATATTTCATATTACCAGTCACTAAGATTCACTTGAGGTGCTCTTCTTTCTACCTCTTTGACTCTTCATCAGCACAAAGATAAAATTATTCAGGTGACTTCTGCATGATTAGTTCTCAACCTGTGTCAAGTTGTCCCAGTAGGTTTTACTTCAAAAGTTGATAAATGCAGAATTAGCAGAAAGATCTTGCATAATAAATAGGTATACTATCACCTCACTCCTATCTTCTGCATAACTTTAACTGATGGTAAGACCTGCCCATTTCTGATAGGAGTCCTTGGTAGGTAAGAAAAGGATTCCCTCAGGGGCAGGAAGGGTATTGACTAAGGAATTGATTCAAGGATTCCAAGAGATTCAGAAAGAAAGATGAGGGGGAAAGAAGCAGGAGGAGTACTGGCAGGATGAAGAGTTCTGAGACAAGTTTAAGTGCAGGGCTGATTATGGACCCAATGTAAAATGTTATGATTGAAGCCACACCTGTTGGCTAGGGCCTTGAATAAAGCTGATGTCTCCTGAAACCAGATTGTGATGAGTCTTTTCCTCACTGCTACCCTGAACCCTGCAGACCCAGCCGACTGGAGGGGTTGGAGACGCATGGCCCAGGCCAGTAGAGAAAGACCTCCATCCCTCCATCCATCTCAACATCATCCACCTCCATCCAGGACTCAATCATTAATCTGTTTTTCTACAGTATACCACCTCCAAACACAAGTTTATTAATAATAAAATGAAAGCATTCACAAAGACCTGTATTATAGGTCTTTGTGAACAATAAATGAACAAATGTAAAATAGAAGGTGTACTCTTCTAGGGCTGGAGTAATATTCCAGTGGATAGGGTGCTTGCTTTCCACAGGACCGACCTCGATTTGATCCTGGAACCTGAGAACAGTTATCCCTAAGTGCAGAGCCATGAGTAATCCCTGAGCACTACTGGATGTGGCCCAAAAAGTAAAAAAAAAAATGTAATATATTGTGTTAAACAGATTTCATTTTTTCTAGTGAGAAGCTAAGTAAAATTCAATTTTAAGTACTTTTCATTTTAGGTACTGAAATTTTTCTATGACTTGATATATGTCACTTCATCTCTAAACTAAAGCATTCAGCTTTCTAGTGTATGATATATGAATGAGGAAGAACAGTTTTAAATTGACTTTTTGATCTTTGACATGATTTAATTTCTTTGAACAAAATATACTATATAGTTTATGCAGTCACAACTTAGACTAAATAAAGACATTCACCCTTCTGACTTTCTGGTTGAACAAGTGTCATTTTATTATGTTCCACATCTACAATTTTTAATGCTTATACATCATTAGAAAATATGAAAGTTGATAGCAGTAACATTCTCTTAAAATATTAAGTATGCCCCTTTAGTAATAAAGTAATTGAATCCTGCTCAATTTGAGTGTATGTACTACATGGGTAGGTAACTATTTTTTCCAAACAGATTTCTTAAAATGAGTGCATTATGACATTACTTATATAATTAGATTGAAATGAGGATAACTTAGACATTTTACTGTACTAAACTTCAAATTATCTGAATCTATGCTATTGACTGCCTGAGAGCCAGTCTCCTTCCTTCTATGTTTAAAATATTTTCATTCAAGAGTTACTGACCATGTCTTTCAGATATAAATTAAATTTCCAAATATCGAATCTTGAGTATTCTATACCATTGCCCTTTGAAATGATTGGTTAATGGACATAAATGTAATCCATTCCTAGGAAATGGGTCATAAAAGAATGTGTAGAGAGTGAGTTATGGCAACATTTTCTTTGTTTTTCAAAATGAGACATGAAGAAAAATGTCATATTATTGCCCCTGGCAATTACCATCTCTGTGCAATGTCTGGAACTTTAGGATTTTGATTATGACCAAAAGGAGAGGGACCTTAAGGTGCACAGGATGTAAAAATTGAAAATATGGATTCTTCATAATTTTACTGGACCAACAAATCTTTATCAATAGTTTAAGTCACTCTAAAGTTCTTGTTAAACAATATTGTATTTTCACCTCTTAAGTAATTGAAAGACAAACTTTTCTTAAGCTCAACTGTATCCTGCCTAATGTGTAATATACTGCTAAGAAAATAACTAATTATTAGTATTAAAGATATAGATATCAAAGAATCATCCAGTAGAAAAATATTTCTTGCCTTCTATTTAATCAAAGTTGAATAAGTAGAATTCAATGCTTCAAGTATCCTCTATCTAGTCCTGACTTCTGTGTGATTCTACTTCCTTTATATGCAGCCAAATAATGGGGAAATGAGTAGTAAGAAAAGAAAGATGTACATGGAGGAAAGCAAAATCATACTACCTGAATTTTTTTATGTAATTTTATCTATCTAATCAATTAGGTTACATAGTAAAGTGACATGTCTAGGATGAATAAGAGGGCTTGACAAACAAATATTATTGTCTCTAATTTTGCCTTAGCATTCCTGATACAATGAAAATTTTATAAATCAATTTGGGGGAGCAAAGTTCTGACTTCTTGGGTCATACATGATAATTAAGGTTTACTTCTGGCTCTTCACTCAGGAATCATTTCTGGCTGGCTCAGAGAATATTGTGGGCTAAAGATGATCAAATCCTATATAGCCATATGTAAGGCAAGCACTCTAACTGCTATATTATGCTCGAGCCCCTATAATCAATTCTATAAAAGATACTATAGATAGATTTATTCATGTATGATAGTAAGTGTAAGTAGATACTTTATTACCTACTTCACTAAAATATGTTTTAGTACAATAGTGTCACATATTAAATGATAAACTTAGTATGTGCATACATAGTCCATGAAGAAATAACATCAATTGAGGTATCAAAATACATAAAGAAACTTCTGAGGCTAGATATATAATATAGAAGTTAGGGTACTTTCCTTGGTCTTGGCCCATCTTAGTTCCATCTCTGGCATCCCATATGGTAGACATGATAGTGTAGAGCCAGGAGTAAGCCCTGAGAATCCCCAGGTGTGGCCCTCAAATAAGTAAGAAAATAAAAAATAACCACTAACAGGTCTAGAGAGAGATGAACAACAAAAATAATAGTAGGACACTTTAATACTCTATTCTCTCCATTGGAACCATCCACTAGATGGTAAAGCAATAAGAAAATAAAATACTTCAATGAAGAATTATGTCAAGTTATTTGGGGTGGGGGACACACACAGTAGTGCTCAGAGATTACTCCTGGCTTAGCACTCAGAGATCTCTCCTACTGGTGCTTGGAGAACCATGCGAAATGCCAGGGATTGAATCAAGGTCATACTTGTGGAAGCCAAGCACTCTTCCTGTTATTTTATTCCTCAGTGAGTAAAATTCCTCAATAAAAATTTTTATAGAGTTAACTTATTGTATATTTATAAAGCTCTCTAAACCCCAAAGTTGATTTAACAGTCTTATTTTTTACACATTACAAATCCATGTGCTTATAAGACATTCTCAGAATAGAATACACATTAAAACATAAAAAATATATATACATGTAAATATTTTTGAAGCTTTATTTATATCCAGTGGTGCTTGGTGTTAACCCTGGCTTTGTGCTAGGGTCACTTCCAATGGTACTTAGATGACTATAAATACTGGTCCAGAGTCCACTGCAATTGAGGCAGATACCTTAACTACTCTACTCTTTCTCTGACCCTACAAGTGTGAGTAATATCATGAGATTGTGCTAGAGCTGTAGCACAGCGAAAAGACATTTGCCTTGCAGCACATGACCAACCAGGATAGACCCAGGCTTGATTCCTGCCATCACATATGGTTCCCTAACCCTGCCAGGAGCAATTTCTGAGCTTAGAGCCAGGAGTAACCTCAGGGCACTGCTGGGTGTGGCCCCAAAAACACACCCAAGAAAGTAAAGTCATGAGATTGATGTAGTATTAAATTTATTTACTATAAAGGTAGACAGTAACTAAAAGAAATAATGAAGGAAGCAAAAAGAAATAATGATGAGGAAAACAAACATCTGAAGACAAAAGAAAACATGTAAAACAATTATATCAGCAATGACAATGAAATCTAAGAATAAATAATATAATTCCAGGAAACAAAAGTGAAGAAATACATTATCTGAATATCATGGATGAAGCAAAAGATAACAGGAGAGTAGGTAAGGTGCTTACCTTGCACATAGCTGACTGATCTGAATTCAATCTCTGGCACTCTTTATACTCCATAAAGTCCCCCCAAGCACTGTCTGGTGTGATTTCTGAGTGCAGAGCTAGAAGTGTTAGCCCTGAGTTGTCAGTTATATCCAAAACAAAACAAAACAAAGAGAGCCTAAACAGGGTCTTAGCAAACTGAACTGAACAATTCTTTGAAGGATCACAGACTTTATGATCAATTGAAAATTTTCCAGGGATGGGAGGAAAGTTAAAATGTTTCAACTCAATGTGATATTAATCAACAAAGTGAATAATAAAATGATATGATTATCAATAGGTGAGAGAAAGATTTTGACAATATTTCAATAATAAGTTTTAATATTCATTTGACTTTTTAAAAAAAAGTTTCTGTAGGGGCCAGAGCAGTGGCACAGATGTAGGACATTTTCCTTGCATGTGGCTGACCTAGGACAAACCACAGTTAGATCCCCCAATGTCCCATATGGTCCCCGAGCCAGGAGTGATTTAAGAGCTCATCGTCAGGAGTAACCCCTGAGCTTCACCATGTATGCCCAAAAACCAATAAATAAATAAATAAATAAATAAATAAAATAAAAAGTAAAAATTTCTATAAATTGGAAATAGAAGAACTTATTTACTTTGTCTATATACATACATAAACATACACTTATATATATAGATACACATGTATACACAATGGGACACTGCTTTACTAGGAAAATATGTATTATTGCTTTTTTAATAAATAAACTATAGAATAGAATTTAAGAGAAACAAATCAGAAGGTAAAAGAAATGCCATTTGACCTTAGTAATAGCTCATAAGTGACATATAAGGAGAAAACACAAACACAATATCTAATACAGTATCAAGATATAAAAAAAGCAAGCTAGTTGGCTATATTACATAGTGATGCTGCCAAAGCAGTGTGACTCTGAAGAGTCTGAGGGAACATTATTATGAAAATAACTGAGGTTTTATCACTTTGGTAATAGGTGTACTGTATTTAAAAACTATATCCTTGCATTTGCCTTGCATGTAGAAGGACGGTGATTCAAATACCGGCATCCCATATGATCCTCCGAACCTGCCAGGAGTGATTTCTGAGCATAGAGTCAGGAGTAACCCTGGAGCACTGCTGGGTGTGACCCAAAAAAAAACAAAAAAAAAGAAAATTACTACCCATAAATACTTCACAAAGACTCTTTTTTTCAATTTTTAACCTTTCATTTTATTTATTTGTATAATAGCTTCATTTAAGCATTAATTGGTTTAAAAGAAAAGACAACAGATCCAGAATGATAGTACAGTATTCTTCTAAGCTAGAGATCCAATACAGATCAGTCACATACATGGCAAATGCCACTAACCGCTATCCTATCATATAGGCCTCTTATTTTGAGCCACAGTCAGCTGTGCCCAGAACATATTATTAATTGCACTCAGAGATCACTTCTGATAGATCTCAAGGAACCATATTGGGTTCCTGGAATTAAACCAATTGTTCCAAGGCAAGCTTTTTCCACTGTATTCTCTCTCTAGCCCTGAAATATTTATATTCTATATATTGAAAATTGGTCACTACAATTCCTTTAATCAACATCATCTTACAAAGATATAAATATTTTTCTTTTGAAAAGTTTTAAAATTTACTCTGTAAATTATATTTCTTTATATAATTTTTTAGCGAAATGGGTACAGTAGGTAGGGTATTTATCTTATATTTCAGCCATCCAAAATGCAATTCCCAGCATCACATATAGCTTTCCGAGCACTGCCAAGAATAATTAATTCTCTGCTGACTGCAGAGACAGAAGTAACCTCAGAGAACTGCCATGTGTAAACCCAAAACCAAAATAAATAAATAAATGAACTATATTAGGGTATCAGGAAATAACTGAAGTGGTTTTGCACGTGCTCAGCATGTAAGACCTAGAGTTCAACTCTACCACTATATGTATGCTACCATATCTCAGCATCACAAAATAAAATAAAATAATAACCTCTAAAATAATAATAACAAGTTTTGAAATAATAATGAACAATATGGTGGCTATAGTTAATACTAGATTGTGTATTTAAAATGTTCTATGATGAAAATATGTGCTCAAACAGATTATTTGATAAAATAGATTAAAAATTAATTCTAGGTATTTATAATACAAAAGTGAATTCTACTATTATTTAATAAAAAATACTAGCAAATATACTCTGGTTTATTCGTTTGTCAAAACATAATAATCATCTTATTTACAGTGGAGAGAACACACCTGGCAATAGTCTTGGTGCTGTGCTTACTTCTGCTTCTGGGCTCGGGGACCATATGCAGTATTGGGATCAAACCAGAACCAGCAGCATGCAAAACAAGAGCCTGAAGCATATACTGTATCTCCAGTCCCTTGAATATATCCCAATTTTTAAAAGATTATATTTGGACACCGATTTCAATCAAAAAGCGCAATATCTAAGTTTGTAACATGAAGTCTTAAGAAAAATATTTCTACCCTACATATCCTTCAGGACATGCTCATCAGGCATTTTAATTATAATCATACCACAATGGGATATTAAGAAATTCCTAGCCCTGGAACTTGTGAAAAAGATCCTTTAAATGACCTCCCAGGGGGTGGAGGAACAGTGGCGGCGGTGGTGGTGGTGGTAATAAGCAGCTATGTAACCTTGACCTCCAGTAAATATTGGATACCTCTTATGTGCAGAACCCAGTCAAGCATGCACACACCAGTGAACCAGGGTCTCAGGGCAGAGTACAATCTTTCTGGACAAGGGACAATGAGTTGACAAAGGGAGGATATTTCAGAGTAAAAACTTACAAACCACAGCCATGCTCCCTTTAGGGAGCCATCTTGATCCAATTGCCCTATATGTCTTCTGCAAGGCCCTTCTTCTAGATGCTTAAGGAAAAGAGTTCTAGATTCTTTTAAATTTGTTTCTCAAGATCCTACGTGTCTATAACAATATCATGAACAATTGCTTTCCCCTTTGTATTTTGTTTGTTTGTTTTCGACCCACACTCGGGGGTGATCAGGATTTACTACTAACTCTAAGCTCAAGTATCACTCTTGGCATTAATCAGGGGATCATGCGAGTGTTGGGGATTGAATCTTAAACGGTCACATGTAAGGTCAATCTTTATTTCCTCTTTAGTTGTTTGTGTTACATTTTAAAAAATGAAAGATTAAAAGGAATTATTGACTAAATTGTCTAAGACTCTCATATTTTAGGTGTGTGTGTTGTGTGTCTGGATATTCTCAAAGGACTTATTTTGTAACGGTATTTTATAAATATAATGTTGGTGCAGCTGAGCAGTACACAGTTCAATCACAAACACTATTCTGTTGGTGTCTATAGTCAATATCTAATACTTACAGGAAAAACAAAGACTCAGGAGAAAAGATAACACTGAACCACTTGTGGGAGATTTCTCATGTCTAGTAGGTGACAGAGAAACTGAAGCAAGACCAATCCCATTACCACTAGTTATGCTTCAGCACTCCAATTTCATTCATTTTGCTTTTATTTCTGATGTGCAGAGGCTGTTTGACAAATTCCCTTCTGGGGACAGGCCAGTCTTGGAAGAATGTACATTAAAAAGTTATGAAGAGTACATAATTTATTAAATCAAACTCATTATTGGAAACTGTTAGCAGACAATCCATTTAATAGGAATCATTGGTGGAGAAAATGACTGTTGTTTTGATCTGATCGCATAAGCTATGGCGTAATTTTCCCTGTCTGCAATGATTTACCTAATCTTGAACAACATGCATACTCTCTTAACTCTGCTTGCTGCAAGAAAACAGACACATATGTTCTGTTATTTATTAATGGAAGTGGATTTACATTTTTATTATGTTCTGTAACAAATACACTCTCCAAATTTTCAGTAAAATGATTGAATAATTGAATAGAGAAACTATATCCTTCAGTGCACAATGGATGAAAATAGAAAACCATTTTACTGACAAATGCCAAGACATAGTGTCTGTGATTTGTCAATGAGGCTCATTCAAGATAACAGAGAAGTTGGAGAAAAGGCTCAAAGGACTCAAACACATACTATAAATTCATGGCACCCAGGGTTCTAGGCCACACACTAGCACTTGGGTGGCCTAAGACCAAGAAGCACATAAATGGGCTGGAACACTAAATCTTCTTTTTTTTAATTTTTATTTTGACCAAAGTGGATTGCAAATCTTTCACAGTAATTTTTTTGGTACATAGTGACATCAAATCAGGGCATTCCCACCACCATTGTTGTCCTCCCTCCACCCTTGTTTCCAGCATGCATCCCATATCCCCCTCTTTTACTCCCCCCCTCCCGAGTTGCTAGCATAAGTGGCCTCCTTTGTGTCTAGGATGTTGTAGATTGGGTGTTTATTCTATTGTTGTTGTCTTTGGATTTAGTGTTTAAGTCAGATCATTTTTTATTTCTACTTAATGTTCATAAGACTAGTCTCGGTACCCTCCATCATTTCCCCCTCAGTTTTGGAACACTAAATCTTTAGTCTGTACTTTCAGGCCAAATATTACTGATAGCTGGTCTCAAAGATAAAAGTGTAAAGAGTGTCAGCAAGATAGAGAATATATTGGGTATACAGAATACCCAAGATAGAGAATATATTGGGTCTTACATTTAGCTGACCCAGGATCAACCCCTTGCATTCCATATAGTCACTCCCCTGAGTACTATAGTGATTCCCAGGTACAGAGCCAAGAGAAATCTATGAGCATCACCATATGTGGGCCAACCTCTCCCCATTAAGAGATAGAGCACATAAGAGACTTGCTTTGGATATCACTGACTTGCTTTCTAACCCTGGCACCACATATGATTAGCCAACAACTAACAGGAACAATCCCCGAATACAGAGTCTGCTGGGTGTGGTCCCCAAAAACAAACCCCATACCCCAAAACTTATTCCTAAAACAGTGGTATTCCTTTTTCCATAATTTCTAAGTATTACTATTTCCATGAAGAAAAACAAGAAAAAAAGGAAAAAGAAGAAAAAAGAAAGAAAATGAGACATGATTTTCTATCTACTTACTATACACAAAGAATAAGTTTTAATATCCATATATATGTTATCTATAACCAATGTACTGACAATTACCAGGGCTTGGATTCTGTCACTGAATAAGTTTCACTCAAAAAATTATAGAGCAGAAAAGCTTTCCTGTTTTCATATTAAGCATCAGTAGCAAGGCATATTATTGTGAGGAGAAAACACTAATTGAGATGAAGGAGACAAGATAGATACATAAAAATAAGTAGCCAAACATATTTCATCAACCCTAAAGGATAAAGTTGTTGAGAGCTCAGACACATTGCATGGCCAGGGTTAATCCTAAATTTTTAGTCTCATCACAACACTCAAAAAATATCCCCATTCATCCATAACAACATGAGTGGGAAATATTTTTCTTTACATAAAAGTATAAAGCAGCTTAAATCTTATAGAACTAATTTACTAGAAGATTAATTTCAAATGATATATTATAATGAATTCAGTCATTTTCCCATAGGAAATTTCATATAATCTGAACATTTCACTAACAGATCATTTAATTTCCTTCAGTAATATTTAGATTACTAAGGAACAGGAATTGTGATATTCTAACAATTGATACACCTTTTTAAAGCATCTAGGAAATTACTTAGAACCTCTAAGTGAGTCTAATTCATCTAGAGTTATAATTATGCTCAACTTTTTAGCATTCCTTCCTGTAACAATCTGCTTTGGGTGAGCATTGCCATTCCCCTTCATGGTGCTGTCCAGGATCTCTGTTTTTCACTTGACATTTTTGCTACAGATGCATCAACCCTGCACATAGTACTCCGTCAGATTGAACCACTTGTCTTTCTGCTTTGTGCAATTGCCGATTCGATTCTAGAATCTTGATCTTTCAGATAACACATTTGAACACACTAAAGCCCAGGTACCTCAGCTTCAAAGCACATGAGACTACGAAGTTATACAACAATAACTCTAATTTTAAAAACCCTGATTTTCTCATGTTGTTATGGATGAGTGGGGAACTCTCCAATCAGCTAGACCTTATCAAAATGAAATTGTCAGTTATTGAAATCGCTTTTTGAATAACTCAGATGAAACGAGAGCCGAATGGTGAAGCAGAATATCATAATGTTGTCAGTCTTAGATCTTGAAATCTCTTTCCAGCCTTTATTGGCAAAAAAGGATGGAGTGTTTCCAGGATGCATTTACATTTTTCTCAGCTTTAGATGTCTTAATGTACCACTTGCTCAAAATGACTTACAAAGTGAGAGGAAATGTAGACCAAAAGAAGTGCTGTTGAGTTCAAAGTTCCAGTACATTTGCAATACAACAGTTCCCCTGGGGAACCACTAAAGAATTCAGATATTTTGGGAAAAGAAGTCAGTTTTGAACAATGATTCACCCAGAAAACTCCTTGACCAGTTCATGCTAAAATAAAACAGTTTAGAAGGTTTTGTTATGTTAACTTTCCTGGATCACTTCCTATAATCCCAAAATCCAGTCCTGGAAGAATAAGGAATTAACTAGTGAACGAAGATGCAGTGGAAACCCACAAGATTTAAGGAATATGACTGATATTAACAATTTTACTTACTATTAATAATGAACCTGAAGCACAATAGAACTAGATTCAAAAAAATTAGAAAATTAAGCTGAGGAAAAGAGAATTTTAATGCTAAATGCATTTAGAAAAATCACTTCTTAAAATAGCATTCTGTGGTTAAAATTGCAAAATATTTTAAGTTATCATAAAACTACTAAAAAAATCTTTAGTTCTATACTATTGAAAAAAATTAGTCCTGTGGAACATGTTAGAATGAGCAATGGATAAAAAGAATAAAGATTTTCTCTTAGAAACAAACCTCTCTTTCATTTCAATGTAATGATAATTACCTTTCTGTATTTCAAGTACTCTTACCAGTGAAAATCAACTTTAAAAAACTTAATATTCAAATTAAGTTTAGAATATGAGCATCATTATTAATGTCCTTAATAGATCATTGAAATAAGTTGTCTAAGCTAACTCAGCAGTGAATAGCAGAGTTTGGATATATTGTCCACCATAAAAGTGAATATAAATGGGAATATTACAGGTAATGGAAAACTCCTGAAGTTAAAAAATTATAATCTCCTCTTCTGTAATATTATAAATTACTCTTCTTTGAAATAGTCTCCACAAAGAAAATTTTTAAATATTTCTTTTGTGTTCATACAGAAGCCCTGCACATACATGTAAATTGCTACATATTTGGATAGAGGCTAAATTGTCAGTAAAGAGGAAAGTCATTTTTACTTTAATTTTTATTTTCAAATTAAAATTTCTAAATAGAATATATAATAAGTTGGAAACCATATTAAATACTAAGGAAAGTAAAATAGCTGTAGAAGAAAATGTAAGAAATTCTTTCAAAATACAAAAAGAAGGAAGAATAGATTTTAAATGAGAGGGATAAAACTGATTATAAAAACTTTTTGTCAAAATTGATAGGAATACTAAAAATGAAGAAATAATACTAAGAATGGATGAAGAAGAATCAATAATTAAATAATAGGAAATTACTTTCATCTAATTAAAATATTCAGTAGTTTGAGGGAAAATCATGTTTCCAGAAGTCAATAAAAAGGAAACTATTCAAACATAACTAGTGGAATTATCACAGTAAGAAGGTAAAGATAGAGTCCTATAGATGTCTAAATAAAAATAATATACAAAAATTAAGACAGAATTGGCTTAGATTGCTCTGCAACTGTGTCATGAGACTCCAAGGCATTATGATCTAATTTTGAGTAACTCGTTTGCTAACTCTGTATTTTGCAGAAACATTAATTCATATGAGAAGGCAGCAGAAATCTAACAAGGGCAAAATACATCCCATTCAATAAAAAGATGTTTATTTTCTAATCAGCTGAATCAAAGATACTCTTCCAGACAATAATTGAAAAATTCAGAAATAAGAGAGAGTTGAGAAAGGTATTTATATTAGAGACAGCCAAGTCAGGTTTGATTCCCCAGGACCACACCCAGTCCCCCAATCTTAGCCCCCAACCTTAGGGAGTAATCTCAAAGGGCAGTACCGGTAAATAGTAGTTCTTAGAACACCAAGTTTGGTCCCAAAAAAGCACCAAAACTCAGAAATAAAAGCTTTATGTTTAAAAGACAGAAAAAAAAATATGGTAAATATTTACATAGTAAAGGGACACTACTGAATGAGAGAAAATATTTGTATGCCACACCTCAGATAAAGGACTAATACTTACACTCTATAAAGTACTCAGAAACTCAGACAGCAAAATAACAGTAATGTCATCAAAAAGTGAGAGGTGGTCTCCTTAACATTTTTCCAAAGAGGACTTTTTGGTCAACCAGTAGGAATGAAAGCTATTCATTATCGCTTGTTATCAGGAAAATGCAAATCAGAATAACAATGGGATATCATCTCATACTAGAGAGAATAGTCTATTTCAAAAGAATTAGATACAATCAGTATTGATGAGGATATAGGTGTGGAGTTGGACCCTATTTCACTGGTAGTGGGGATGGTGTCTGATTCTTCCTTTATGAAAAATTTCTTTTAAAAACAAAGGTCCATATAACTCAGAGATCCTATATCTTATCATCTTTCTCAAGAACATAAACATTCATTTAAAAGATGTATGCACATCTATATCATTTTAAATACAATAGCCATGATATGAAACAACCCAAATGCCCAGTGAAAAATAGATTAGTAAAAAAGTTGTGGTATACATATATAACCGAATACTAAAAAAAAAAAAAAAAAAAAAAAAAAAAAAAAAAAAAAAAAAAAAAAAAAAAAAAAAAAAAAAAAAAAAAAAAAAAAAAAAAAAAAAAAAAAAAAAAAAAAAAAAAAAAAAAAAAAAAAAAAAAAAAAAAAAAAAAAAAAAAAAAAAAAAAAAAAAAAAAAGTAAAACTTGAGGGATGAGCGAAAAAGAGCATCATATTAATTGCAAGTGGTCAGAGAAAACAAACACAAAATGTCAAAAAAAAAATAAAAAAAGGTTAATAGACATCAAATGACAAGATAGTGGCATTTGATGGTAAAACTGAAACTAACAAGCAGTGGAGAATTTGGAGAAGGGCATTTTGAGTGTAGTGATGGTGAAATTACTTTGCACGATAAAAACAGAAAAGTTAATCACTATTCTAACCATGTTATCTAAACTACAATTAAAAATAAAAATTGAATCACACCAGGGGTAGGATAGTATGATGGAAAGTACACTTATCTTGCAGGCATTTGTCCTATATTCAATCCCTGGTACCACATAGAGTTCAGTGAACCCTGCTGGAGGTGATCCTGGAGCACAGAGCCTCAGCACTTCCCCTACTCCCCCCAAAAGTTTTTATAAATAGAAATTGCATACCTAGAAGTGTACAATATAAATATTATACCTAGAAATATATTATAAAATATACAATATATTATATAATTTATATATTTATATATAAATAAAATTATATATTTATATATAAATAAAATTATATATTTATATATGTATGACTATACTATATATTATAAATAATAACCATGGTTATATAATATATAATATATGTTATATAATAACCTGGTTATTATTTCAACCACATTAATATATTTACTTGGAGGTGGGAACACAGGGAGTAGGGCATTTGCCCTGTACACAGCCAACCCAGGTTCGATTCCTGGCCTCCCACATGGTTCCTTGAACCTATCAGGAGTAATTTCTGAGCTCAGAGCCCAAAGTAATCCCTGAGTGACAGTGCATGTGACTCCAAAATCAAATATATATATATATATATATATATATAAAACATATTTACTAATGCCATATTCGATCTTATTTAACCTAAATTAACAGGGACCTCTATTACCATGTAAAAAATAGTCTTAGTGTCTATGAGAGTTACAGAAATGCAATGAAAAATTACCACTGGTAGGATGCTTATAATTAAACCATATTTTTCACAGTTAAAAGTCTAGAAGACCAAAAAAAAAATAATAATAAAAACAAGGTGTCAGCAAAGTTGTTTTCTGGAGAGGCCTCTCTTTCTGATTTGCAGAAGACTGTATGCTCACTGTGTCCTCATCAATTTTTTTCTCTGTCAACCACATTCCTGGTATCTCTACTTTTTATAGGAGAAAGTTCTATTCAGACACTTCCCTCACCATGTTTTCTTAAGGACTAAGGAAGGACAATTTGCTTTTATTATCAGTTACTCTTAATTACCTCCTCTAAAAGGTTTTATCTATAAGCACACACTAAGGATTAAGGCATCAACATCGGAAATTTGGGAAAACATAATTAAGTACATAATAGGGCTCATAACGAAAGGCTATTATCAATTCTCTCTATGTAGCACCTTTTCCTTGGAAAGGGTTATTTATAGGTCAAGCAAAAAAGAGTTATTTATAGGTCAAGCAAAAATAACTCTTATTTTTTCATACACTATTTAAATTATGAAATAATCAACTTGAAGCCAGAGTGACAGACAGTATAGCAGGTAGGGAGGGAGCTTGACTTGCATGTGACTGAGATGGGCTCTATCTCTGAAACCCCATAAAGTTTCTGGTGCACCAGCAGGAGTATTTCCAGAGTTCAGAGTCAAAAGTAAGCTCTCAGCCTTACTTATAAATCACTCCTCTCCCTAAGCAAAAAGAATCAGATATGTTGGGCAAAATATACTGTTCATGTGGTAAAATTCATGCCAAGCCTGACTGAGGTCTTAAGCTTGTTTTCTTTATGCGAAGTCTGAACCTCCAGCACTACCTTGTGTGTTTGAGGTGGTCTCTAAGGACCACTAGGTCTGAAAAGCATGATTAAACCTGCACTACTAAACTTATCATCACCACGAATGACCCTGGATCCTGATCTCTGTTATGTGTGGCCCTATAAAAAATGATCATTAGTTGTGTAATAATGAGTTTGGCATTAGGAGGCTTTTGAAACAGTATTTCTCTATCTGAATGAAGAAATAAACAACCTGGGATCAAATACAAACGCTCACCTTTGATTATTTTATATAATAATTATAGATAAAATATACATACCCACTGTACTTATTGACATACACACTTTCATATTTTCAACATTGAATTTGCCATACTATAGAGGCCATAAATGAGTATGAACAATATCTCATAAGTGAGAGATTCAATACGTATTTCCCCTTCATGAAAATAATTCAAGTTCACCAAAAAAAAAAAATCCACCACATGATACAGGAAAAATGACTACATAAGCATATTGCTAATAATTAATTCCATTTTAAAGTGTGCAATTACATGTAAATTAGTTTGTGTAAATTGCAAAAAATAAGATTATCATGCTTTTTAGAAGAAATTTTGATTATTTTCTGCATTCTTGTTCTTATTTTTATTCCTAGTTGGTATTTCCTTAAGTCATTCCGGCCTTGCTACCAGTGAAAGAAAGTCAATTGAAATACATTTTATTGATGTTACATTAACAGACTCCAGATAGCAATGAGAAGCATGAATATAATATCATAAAATACAAATGCTCTGGATGTTGAAAATGTAGAGGGAAAAACAATAAATAATAGCTTTAATATTGCAGAAAAAAGAAATAATATATCATTCCAATAAATTACCAAAGAGGACCTTTTAGACTTATAAAAATGCAAAATATTATGAACCTTAAATGAGGCTAATAAAACCAGATGAAAAGTAAATTATAAAAAGGTATAAAAAGTAAAATGTCCTGATAACTGTGGGTTAAAATCTTGCTCTAAAAATTTAATAATAAAAACAAAAATATAGTAATAATAGGGATTGAGATTGTTAAGAGAAAGAGAAATAAATGTGGTTAATTCAAAATACCATTTAGGAACCTCTTATGCAGTCGGTACATGGGGTATAAAAATGAATGTTCTTTTTTTTATTTCAGAGACATCACAAATATGGCCAACTATTGTTCTCGCCTTAAAGCAGCAGTTGCATACAAAAAATAACTAAATGAAAAAACTGTACAAAGAATAATTTTCTGGGGCAGTAGCAATAGCACAGCAGATATGGGATTTGCCTTAGATGCAGCCAACCCTGGTTCAATCTCTGACATTCCATAAGGTTCAACATGCCTAAGTGTAGAGCCAGGAAAAAACAGTGAACCACAGGTATGGCCCTTAGAAAAAAAATAATAATCATATAATAAAATCAATGACAATTTTCCATCCCGATTATCACAGTATGTCTTCCCCCCATAAAACTATGAGTACTTTAAAGCTATGCTGTGGGTTCTCTCCTGTATTTCACACTTCTGCGGTGAAGTGAAAATGTTAGACTTTATTAAGTGTTTAGTTTTAAATTGATTACTAAATAAGAAAGAACCTCAATTTGAATATTTTTTATGTCTTGAGCATAAAGTGAGGATTAACCATAAAGTAAGCTTAAAGTAAGTAAGCATAAAGCACACCACCTATTACCAACCTAACTAGTTCCTTTGGTCATTATTATAGTTTGAATATAAAAATATTTTCCCCATTTGTGAAAAACTTTGTTCTAAGCTAAGAAATGCCCAGTGTTCAATACGGTTGTGATTTTTTTTATTTCCAGAAATTTGTATGTAATAGAAATTTTATTCCAGAACTTTCTTGAGTATGATTTGAGGAAATGTAATGTAGTAATCTAAGTAAACAGAGATAACATCTGATTATAGATGTTCAAAAAAAAAAAGAGGAACCCTCAAGGCAAGTATGTATGAAGTACTGTTAGAAACAAATGAATCAAAAGTCAGAGTGGGGATTGTTATTGTTGATGGGAATACAATATTACCATGCTTCCTTCCAATAATAATATTGGTCTCAAAAATGAAATCAGGGTCCATGTACACCAGATTTACATTTTCTATTTGGCAGTAGATTAAAATTATCTAGAAGATAAAGGTACAAAATGTCAAAAGCATTAGAGAATCCAATTTCTTTAGACACATACAGCTACTACAATGACAAGTATAAGTTTCATGTGGCTTCTATATCAATTTTTGTAAATGGCCTGTTCCCTAATGCAAACAGAATTGATAAGATCCCAGAGATAATAGACTACTAAAGTCTCTCCCAGGCACATTAAAAGAAATTTGTTTTGATATCTTATTCATTCTTGTTGTTATTGTTGTTGTTGTTGTTTTTGTTGAGATTTTGAACCACACCCGGTTGTGTTCAGGAATACTGGAGTCTCTGCAGTCAGAGACATACTTTTCTCAGGGGACCCTGTGGAGTCTGGGAATTGAACTTTTATCAGCACTGTAGTATCGTTCTGGTACCTCAATTATATTTTAATCTATCGTCTTTGAGGGAAATTTTGTTAACATTTGTTCCCTTAGCTTCACTAGCAATTGCATGAGCCTCTATTTCCAAAAGCAAACCTTTGTTTTCAATTCACAGAGTGAATGAAAAATTAATTTACTAATCCAAGATGATACTAATGTCAATGTCTATCTACTTCTATTTCTTAAGTGCAGATGAAAAGAAACAATGAACCAAATTACTTTATTCTTTTTATGTGGCAAAGATTCACTAGTTAACAGTGTAATTAATTGCATGAGTAGTATATAATGTCATCGTTGGTTCATGAATTTGCCTTCTTGTAAATATTACATCCAGTGTGAGCTGTAGAACTGACCTAACCAATTTCCTGCGCTTGGAGGCAAATGACTTCATGTTGCAGTGTTCTCATTCCTTGGTCTGTGAACTTGCTATGTTTAAAGTTTACATTCTTTGAAATTCATGTAATTGTGATGAAGAAGTAATAAATAGTTTATTCATCTCAGTCATTACAACATCATGTTGCATTAAATTATGACAGAGTTTAGTGATGTCACACAAATTCTTTCAGCAACGTTTCAAGATCTCTCCATCATTGTCTCCCAGCTCCTTACCTGTCTCCTTATCCAATTCTATTAATCCAAATAGCACTGAAAATATTGCTTTGAACTCAAGTGCTTAATATTTTAAACTCTCTACCATTATTACATGAAGTTAATATATATAAACCAAGACTATAAAAACATATGAAATCTGACAAGGAGTGCCTTTTCTACCTTATTGTATAACTGTTTGCAAATCATATCTTAAACCATTATTATCATGTTATTTCTGAAATAAAAGTGCTGTCACTCCAAATTGTTTTGAATGAGAATGAAATTATAGTACAGTACAGTAGGAATGTAGTTTTCTTTGCACATCAATGACCAGGGTTCGACCTTTGGTATTCCATATGGTTCTCCAGGCCCCCCAGGAGTAATTTCTGAGTGCAGAGTCAGAAGTAATCTCTGAGCACCACCAGGTGATCCCCTCCTATCCCTGCCAAAAAAAAAGTTTTAACTATAACTATAACTTAAGAACTTTTATTTGGCCTCGGCTCCTTCAGAAATTCTTCCTATTATTCACAGAAATTATTTCTGCTACTTTATTCACACACAATATTCTGTATTATCTCATGTCTGATATAACCTATTAATCAGTTCTGAGATGACATGGCAGAAGAGGGCTACTTTTTTTAGAACTGAATAACACAAAACTTTAAATTGCATACATAAATAAAATTAGATTATGAGAATCCCATACAAGAATCTAAGGACCTAGGATTTGATGGAAGGAATCTGATTCTTAACTGATTGAGTAAAATAGACTAGATCACTGGTCCACATCAAATTTTAGAACCACATTGAACCTATACTTTCCAGATTTAAGCATCAGGGTAATATTTCTTTGTGAAACAACTCAAATTTTGTAGTCGATTAACATCAAGCTGTTTATACTTGTCTATCTAATATGTACCAATTCTTTACAGTCTACATTATAGCAAATGGACAATTTAGAATGATTTCTTTAACACACAATTTCAACAAACTGTTCTTACACTAGTCTTTCAGACTAGCCCTCACTAGAAGAGAGTCAGGATCGATTGAATTAAGTTCTTTGTTTGATCCAAATTAAGTGATATATAATAATCTCTGTCCAATTTCTTTTCTTAAATATTTACCACTTGAGATCCCACATTAATATCTCTTAAGACTCAATTGTCAGAAACACAGCAACTGTGATGTGTTTGCATGAGTACAAACTTGTCTAAGCATTCCAAAGGCTGTCAGAACAAGAGAATAAGATCTTCCCATGAAATATATTACTCCAGACAAAAATGTCGACTCACATCTTACCTAAGGCTTGCAACATTCTTATTCATAAGTCATCTATAGATAAGAAAATATTTTAAGTAAAGCAGCTCTGGTTGCAACTGAAAAGTATAGTCACATTTTGTTCCCTTATAATGGTCCTATAATATATTTGACATAACAGTGAGCAAAAGGTTGATGTTTTTAACCTTTTTTAAAAAGTAAATGTCTATCTTAATTTTTTAACTGTCTATGATTTTCTTTACTGTCATGGGTAATACATTTTGCACATGGCTCTATTTTTTCAGCTTTATCCTACCCCAACAAAAATAGAGTCCATAAACAAGATGAAAGATATCCACCCTGGAGAGTGATGGTTTATTGTTAATATAAACTAGTGTAGCAAATCCATAAAATGTTTTTATGCTGTTTGAGAAGAATTTAAGTACATAAAAATGTCAAGATATTCTAAAATGTGTGCATTTGCTGATCAGACAGCATTCTGAAACATGAAAGCAACTTCTTTATGTAATATGAGTTGGTCTCACACATGAGAAAGCATGAACCTTCAATTGTACGAAACCATCTATATAAAGTTTATTCTGTTTACATTTATTTTCTATGAAAAGAATATAAGAACCAATGTGTGTGAAGTTGAGAAGTCATATTATTATCCTCTGGGTAGCTGAGTAGAAGAAAAATAAGTTTATTAGAAAATAAAATTATTTTCAATAGATAATAAAGATAATTTTTTCTTCCATCATAATCAAAATGTCTGCCAAAGTTCAAATTTTATATGGAAACCAAGAATTCAAATTTAAATATTTTTTCCTGAACATCTGAAGTAATTAGAAATGGCCAAAAATGACTTGAGGGTAAGCATTTGTCTTCATACTCAGTATGGGGATTTTCAGAATTCTTTGGTGTTAGAGATAGTGCAGGGGTGTGGTGCTTGCCTTGCATTGTAGCACATTCTGGTTTCATCCTTTCATCCTCCGCAGCCTGTGTGGTGGCCCGAGCACTCCAGCAGTGAAGTGCACTGCCAAGATTAAGCTCTGAGCAGCCAGGCCCCCAAAAGAAAAGTAAGTGACAAGAGAGAAGAGAGAAAAGAAGAATGGAGGGGAGAAGGGGATGGGGAAATAAGAGAAGAGGACGAAGAGAGGGAATGAGACTGGGAGGAGAGTGGAGTCGGGAGGAGCAGATAGGGGAGGAGGGAAGGGAAGGAAATGATGAGAGAGAAGGGGAAGGGAGAGGAGGGGAAGTGGAAGGAATGGGAGTGGAGGGGAGGAAAGGAGAGGAGAGGAAAGGTAAGGAGAGGAAAGGAAGTGAGGAGAAGGGAGGGGAGGTATAGAGAGGGAAGGGAACTGGATAGGAGGGGAGGGTGGGGAGGGGAGAAGAGGAGAGGAAAGGTAAGAAGAGGAGGAGGAGGGGAAGAGAGAGGAAAGTGGGGAGGAATGGTAAAGTGTGAAGAGGAAAGGAGAGGAGGGGAGGGGAGAATAGAGGAGAGGAGAGGAGGGAAGGGGAG
>PVKC010005947.1:0-31996 GCA_004027635.1 Crocidura indochinensis | reverse complement strand
TATGTCAGGAAACTTCAGGGGTAGAGTCTCCTTGTACCTAGGCCAAAGTTTTTCCTTTCTATGACCCCCATACATTGGTGGCCCATGCAAATGATAATTGCCACACTAATATTGTTTTTACAGTGCTCCTTTGACTCCAAACCTTTAAGAAACCACTAGGAAAAATATCTGGAACTGCAAAAAAAATAAAAAGGTTTACATTAGTGTTAACATATATGCTTTTAGATGCACTAGCATTCTGGGGAATAAAGGAGGGAGATAAGGGATATAGCTTGGGAATAGGGATGAAGGGAGGACAACACTGCTGGTGGAAAGGCCCTCATTTATTGTCACTGTGTACCTTTAATATCACTGTGTATATTCCAGCTCCTCATCAAATTTCACATGACTCACAGTTATACTTCCTGTCACTGGGTGATGATGAGCAGGGGGTTAAAAGAGAAATAACTAGCCTCACCAAATTCCAGAATGGCTAACTATAAAAACTCACCCTCCACACACTAGGAATATAGTAAACCCAGTGGAATAGACACATAGATGCGACCAAGCTTAAATGTAAACACAATAACACTTAATGTTCAAACCGCACAAATCACCTCAGTGAACCCTCAGACAATGGTTTTAGTAGGAAACCCATGGCTCAAGAAATTATGAATCAAAAATGAGAAGTTACAAACTGAAATGAGTAGTATGGTAGGTGATTGATACTAAAGAAATAATTATTAAGTTCTGCTAAGAAGAGAGATCCAACAGAGGAATATATCATAAAGTTCCAAGATGAAATAGAGGAAGCCACTAGCAAACAAAAGAAGTTGGAAAAGAATCTAAAAATAATAATATTGCACCAGAGAAGTATGGGATTAGTTCAAGAAAATCATTTTAAGATATATTCAAAACTCTAAGGAACAGGATGGAAAATTAATAAAACAGCAATAGTTCAATAAGTCAGAACCAAGAGTTCCCAGATTTTAGGAATATAAACAATCATGATCCAACAGACTCAAAGGGGATTAGTGAAAATAGACACAAATAGAAAAACTCCAGGACACATTGTACTCCAAATGATAAAATACAAAAATAAAGGCAGCATATTGAAAGCTTTTTTTCCCTTTCACAATAAGATTCTCTGAAGATTTACAGCATATATATCAAATGAGTTTCCACAGAAGAGATGTTCATTAATTTTATAATGTCATGTTCATATCGTTATTTACATTATTTGCATGATTTTATCATAAGAAAAACTGTTAAACCACAATTCACATATAGACAACATAATTTCTATAAAGATATACCAATTGAATTTTGTTGTTAAACAAATAATAGGAAAGTTATATGAACAGACCAAATCAGTCCAGTTTGACTATTATATTGGGCAGATTTCTTGGATATGCTAATTTATTAGATAAAAAATAAATGAAACATAATATTAAATAAACCATATTTTAAACCCTAAGGTCTATGAATTATAGTGTAGGAAGTTTAGTTATTAATATATAAATAAAACTGATGTATAAGAAAACACAACACAAAGTTGTAAAAATTGTCAAATAAACCTTCTTTACTAGACAATGGAAGGGTGCTGTTGTATTAGCCCAAGTTCATTACTTGGAGAGTTATTATTCACTTTGTTATATGAAGAAATAAAGATATTATCCAAAGACACAAAATATTGGAAAAAGTTATTAAGCCATCATCATGATATACTTTTTTATTTTCAATAATTACTATTCACTCTGTTCCCTGGACAATCAATTTGAATCAGAATTGAAAGTACCAATTCAATTTTGTCATCCTGTACATTTTATAGGGCTGTTCCTATTGTGAATCAAAAGTCTCAGCAGTTTTAAGTGGCAGGAGCTTAAATTATTACAGTGCCAATTACTGAGGAAATAAGCTTATACAGATAAGTGGTGTGCAGTAAAATAGCTAGAGAAAAATAAAATATTCTCATCAAAGTTTATAGACTCAAGTACAAATAAACATATTTGATATAGTCAAGATGGTAAACCCAGGATAATTCACCTACTTATAGTTATTAATTTATTTTTATTGTTATGTTAAACTTAAGAGTAAATTATTCTGGTAGTATAGTAAGAGACCTAAGTCTAGTGATGTGAACCAAATAAATCATCTTTTAGTAAGTGTAAAAAAACTCTACTGAATTTGCATATAAACCAAAAATTCAGACCTAAAATATTCTTAATCACTGAGATTCTAAGCTTGAAATTTATTTAAATAAAAATAATATAAAGGTATAGAAATGTAAAATATATTACGTTATCTCACATTGGTGTTGGAGATAATGTGGATGAACCAATAAGTGTTACTTAGGCATAAGATTTGGGAAGAAGTTTCCTTAGAAATAATTTTTCCCAAAGAGAATAGAAACACATAGAAGGAATTCCAGAAACCACAAGGAATTTGGTTGGTATTAAAGAAAGGTTTACAAAGAAATAATTAGCAAAGGAGGAGGAAAGTGGGTGTTGCCATACCAGATTTGTTTTCTTGGCCTGAAAAAAAATTTGTTTTGGTTTCTGAGGAGTAGGGTATTAATGAAGCATTTCACAACTGGGTTTCAATGATATGCCTAGAGTCCCTCTTTTGGTTTGAATATTGGACATAGAAATGAATTTTCCAGAAACCTAGTAAGAGGTGGCTGAATATCAGTCTCTAGCCCAAAAACCCATTTACTCACTCAAACCATGGTTTCCATTTTTTTAGGTGAGTACATACTCTTTTATTTTATTTTTAATTGTTATTGTGGCCAAAGTGAGTTACAAATCTTTCACAGTAATATTTAAGGTACATAGTGATAATGAATAAGGAAACTTCCCACCAATAATGTTGTCCTCCCTCCATCCCTTTCTCTGCATGTGTCCTACTTCTCCCTTTTTTTTGTGTGTGGTTTTTGGGTCACACCCGGCAGTGCTCAGGGGTTACTCCTGGCTCCATGCTCAGAAATTGCTCCTGGCAGGCACGGGGGAACATATGGGGCACCGGGATTCGAACCAATGACCTTTTGCATGAAAGGCAAATGCCTTACCTCCATGCTATCTCCCCACTTCTCCCTTTTTTATTCCCCAGGATACTAGGGTAACTGGTCCCCACTTGTACAGTTTGTTGTAGATTGGATATCACTTCTATTGTCATTGACTTTGGGTTTGGTGTTCAAGTCTGATAATTTTGCTTTAAAGTGGGAGAAGGTTTGCTTTTGAAAATCTTACCCAAAGGGTTCCTTGGAAAATGTTTTGAGGACAGGAGAGACGGTTATGAACCATGATGAATAAATTGCCTCATTTTATAAGAAATTTAAAGAGATTAGTGCTTCTGCATAATGATGAAAATGGGGTCTTCAAACCTGCATCACAGTTCTATCTCTTATGTTAGGCCACTGTTTTCTATTTCTAATGCTTGAACTTAGAAGTATTTGGCACTTAGAGGTAGAAAGTTGTCTTTTTTTTAGTTAAAAAAAAAAGTTAAACCCTATATGAGACTCATCTATACCAAGTACTTAATAGAAAACTCTAAGATTCAAAACTACTTCTGGTTTATTCACCTAAATAATTTCATAGCAAACCTGAGTTAATGCTCAATATAAAGTAACCCATTCATTTCTAGTCATCTGTTCCCTAATTAATTTTCTTCACCGATAGTTTCAAAGTTCAGAGCATGTCAGATACCCCTGATTACATCTTCCTCTTAAGTAAATCTAAACGTCTTTTCTCAGGCATAATAAGCACATAAAGGAAGAAAACATGAGACAGTTTCTTTCATCTCATTACAATGCTAAGCAATTGTTCTTTGGTGAAATGTGTAACAGAAAACAAGAGATTAGATTAAATGAGGAAGAAAGCCATTGATAAAAGATGACACAAAGCAATCTGCTCAGAAAGGACATTGATTCTCCAGGATGAACAGCATGGAAACATAATCCGTGTCTGAAAGTTGGAAGACCATTTCTTATATGACTTGCCACCTTTTAAATGGATCCTTGCTTTAAACAATAGCACAGCATTCCTAGTGATAAGGCACAACCAAAATATTAGATCTCATATGTTTGTGTTTGTATGCACAGTAGCATCTATAGATAAAGAGTTAACCCTTAGGCTCTTTTTTCTCAGTACCTAAATAGGAGTAAAAGTAAGAGAATTAGGAACACATCTTTTTCATGGTTTCAGAAAAGTAATAGATATGGAGCCAGAATGGCAGCACAGCAGTAGGGCATTTGCCTTGCACGCAGCTGATCCAGGATGAGATTGGTTTGATCCCTAGCAGCCCATATGATCCCCCAAGACAGGAGCAATTTCTGAGCACATAGCCAGAAGTAACCCCTGAGTATCACCAGATATACCCCCCAAAAAAAACCAAAAATGTAAAGGGATAGTCATAATAAAATTTATAATAATAGAATATTAATTATGGACCATGCCACCTGGGAGTATTAGAAATTAGTATTCAGAAATTGCCATAATGTAAAAAACAATTTAAAGTTGTGTGATTTGAAAATTTATTCATAGTTGAGATTTAGACATACAATGAATGTATCAGCACCAATCCCACCACCATTCTCAAACTCCATCCCAAAAATTTCAGATTCTGTCCCATCCCTCGCCTCCCAATCCATCCCCAAGCCTGGTATCACAAAAGGCACCTTTTTAAATTTGATTCTTCAATTTCGGGTTTCAAGATTTTAATGAGGTTGACTCCATGTTTGGATATTTAATTCAGCTTATGTGTGGTATTTAGAATAACTGCAGGAGAGAATGGAATAGTGTCAGTGGGAGTAGTCTAGATATTCTTGGCCAGAGTCTAGTGAGGAGAAGGAATGAACTAGAGTGAAGGAGAAAGACAGATGAGAAATGACGGAGAGCAGGTACATTGGTGATGTGAAGGAAGTACAGAATTAAATTGCTATAAGTTTGATAATTGATTATGAATATGGGCTTTTCCTCTGATTAGAGAGTTTCAGTAGTCTATGCATTCAGATGACCACTTCACTTAGGAGATGAACAGCAAATGCAGCATCTGTAGGAGTCTGGATTCTTTCACTGAGGACAGTACTGTGTATGCTCTAACCATCATCAACTAGCCATTTATAAGGCAAAAACAAGTCTTAGTGTGAAGGAATTTATTATCAATTTTGTAACATTCTATCTTAGCAAAAGATGAAAAAAATGTTATAATAAAAGTTGTAAACATAGTAAACCCTGGAGGTACATTGGGCCAATTTTGTACTAGAAATAGAGATTAAATGGTGTCTCTGCAGGGGGTGTCTGTAACGATTATAACATAATAAAAATTAGCATGCTATTTAATTATTCTATGGGATTTATTTAAATGTGGGAGATATTGTCTCAAATGTTGCTGTCTTACTAGTAGAAATGAATTAATCTGTTAATATTTTATTTTCGTTTGAATTTGTTTTGTTTCTTATATTTTATTTTATAAATTCTGTATAAAATATAATGATGTTATGTCAATAATATGTCTATGTTTTGAATGATTTTGCCTTAAAAATATTATTCACAAGCAAATACTTCACAATGCCAGTGTTGTCAAATTGATGCTTTATTTATTACTTCTACCCACCTTTTGAGATACCTACACTATAACCTAATTTACTGGCAATTTAAATAACATTTTAGTAAAGAAAACTGACAATTCCCATAAGTGAGCTTTTACTAAGATGAATATAACATTTGCATCAGATAAAATGTTCAACTCTAATATATGAGGTTATGCTATATGACAAACGTAATGTGAGCTATTAATCTGACTATATAAAAAATTCTCTCCAATTACCAAACAGTATTCATCTCAGGGGCTCCAAGGACACCTTAACCTTCTGAGTGCACTGCTGTGTAACCTAATTCACCACTCCATCTTTCAGTTTTACCAGCAGCACCTAGGATGAGATTAATCCGCATCAATATTTAACACATGCATTCTTATTTTGCTGACCTGCTTTATTCTACAAAATTTGGACTTGCTAGTAAGTATACTTCTTACAGGCCAACATTTTAATTGAAAAGTATAACTTCTCATCCATAAAAAATTTTCATTTACATTTCCTGCAACTAGCAATTCTCTCAACTGTAGACTTCTTAGAGAAACACAATTTTTCTTCCTTTTCAGTGACTTAGAAATGTCCTCTGGTGGGGCCCGAGTAATAGCACAGTGGTAGGGTGTTTGTCTTGCAAGCTGCTGACTTGGGACGGGCCCATGCTCGATTCCTGGCATCCCATATGCCCTCCCCCAAGCCTGCAAGGAGCAATTTCGGAGCAAATACCCAGAAGTAACCCCTGAGCACCTCCAGGGATGGCCCCAAAGCAAAAACAGGAAAAAAAGTAAAAGAAAAAGAAATGCCCTCCGGAATCCCTCACAGTAACTGGCTATGTTGAGGAACATCTAGGTTGGTGTTTGTTTTTGTTGTTATTGTTTTGTTTGTTTGCTTGTTTGGTTTTTCTGAATTCCTGTAAAATTGTGTCTTCTAAACTCATAAACCTAAACCATTCCATACAGAAGGAACAGTCAGGAGAGATTGGAGATGTCAATGAGCCTGAAAGTGAGAGACGCACTTTATGAGCAAGCTCAGTCTCTGAAAAGCTTCCTGATGATGTACACAAGCATGACAACTCATTCTTCCACATTAGTAAGCGTTGACCAGCATGCCTGATGTCTCTTACCAGTGTACATGAAATCGGGTACACCCTGCATTGTACTAAAAGACAAATGTGCTCTACAGCATGATGTAGGCTTCTGAAGAGTTGTGCAACTAGCCCAGGGTGTCTGGCTGTAATTCATGGTTACTTGAATTCCACTCAGATATCCCTTCCTTCTTGAGATGTGTTCTTCATTCAAGTGAAGCTTAGAAGACAGATTGAGATTTAAATGGAAAACCATCTATCAAATCTTCCTCTATTCCTATTTTTATATCTAGGAATTATCCCATGTGATTTTAAAAGAACCTGTTTTTGCAGTGGGTTTTCTTGTTCTCTTTTGCCTATCTTAGGGATCTGTAAGTAGATGAACTGGGAAAGGCAGAGAGAACTCTGGTAAAGGCTGTGATGGTTATTGGGCAGTTTTGATTCTTCTCTATTCTCAAATATTCCCATAATCAAATTTCATGTTTTTATTAAGGTATGCACAAACAAATGCAGAAATTCATTTTTACCTTTTTTTAGTATCACACTGACAAAAATGCTCTGGATATAAACTAACTCATCAGGTAACACGAATGTCCAGATCTAGTACTTAATTTGCATATGATTGTGTCAAAGGTGGGGTCCTTCTTAAAACATCACACAGCCTTTAATTCCGTTAGTGGAGCATTGTAAGTTTCTTTGATCATTATAAAATTAAGAATGATCTAAGAGGATTTTATTACCAGCAACAGTGAAATTCCCTGTTTATCATAAGCCAGTTGAATACATTATAAATATTATAAAATATATATTTGATATATATATGTATATGGCAAGAACTAATTTCTCTTAAAATTCTATTAAGGAGGCCAGAATGATAGTATAGTGTAAAGGACGCTACCCTTGCATGTGCCAAGTAGGGTTCAATCTCCAGCTTCCCATGTGGTCCCCTGGGCCCTCCTAGGTGTAATTTCTGAGTTCAGAGCCAGGAAAAACCAAGTCCCACATATCACCTAATGTGGCCCCAAAACAAAACCAAAAGAAAAAAATAAAATATTTTAGAATCCAGTTATATTTGATCTTAAGGTGGTTCATTATAATGAATATTGGCAACCATCCATATAAATATATGATGTTTCATTAATCCTGATTAGTGTAAAAAATAACAAAATCAAATCCTCTACTTTAAATAGAAATCAGACAAAGTGTTTTACACATGCTTTGCTAACATCAGAAAAAAATTATGTGTTGTTATTTACTGTATTTTTAAAAGTACTTTTTAGAGTACAATTTAATGAGGAGAGCAGGAAAGTTCTCTGTAAATACAGTTTATCTGTATTATGCTTAATTATACATAAATATGATATCCTCATAAACAATTTAATAAGGAATGTAGAGGTTTCTGCATTTGAAAATTGTATAATCCATATCATTATTTTTCATGCTTGAACAACATTTAAGCTAGTTATTTTTTAAAATCTATTTCTCACTAGTGCTCAGATATAAGTTAGCTTAAAATAGTTAAATAACAACAAAAATAATAAAAAAAATAGCATGCACTGCATCCAACTGGTAAATATGATGGTGCAATTCTGAAATTGAATAAAATGATAGTTGTCTAAAGAGTGGCAGTTGGTAAAGCAGTATTTAACAGGAAATTATATAATAGCCCCCCATCCCACATGAGTCAAGAGAAAAAAAAACATCATTTCCAGGTAGTCATAAGAAACTGCAGGAGGGTTTTTACAATGAGCACTCACAGTGCCAACTTTTGACATGTGAGGAGGTAGCTAGTGAGAATAAAAACAACCCCTAAGAGTTTTGCCAGGGGAAATGATAGAAACTGGATCTGCAAATACTTAACAATTTCTTCAAATCTGAAATTAGCAAGGCACATTTAATACAAGTCACCATGTGATGTTGGTCAGGCCAGAAAAATTATTATAGAATGAGTTGCAAGGTCTATTGACTACAAGTTAATAGAGTGCATTTAAGAAATACAATTTGAAAAGCACAAAAAAAGGTTTCACTCAGTAAATAAATAAAATATAACCCTAAAGTTATAGATGTTTCCTAATAAATTCTCACCAATTATTATTGCTTCTTTATTTTGTCAATCCCCCATATTCATTGTTTTTCTTCTTTATAGTAAATTTAAATTCTTGGATCAAGAAGTAAAATGAAAGGGAACTCAAATACTCTCCTGTTTTACTTATGAAGACTATATGCCTATCAAAAGACATATAACCTGATTTTGAGGAAGCAAAACATATTTCATGGCAAAAGTGAGGTTTGAGATTGATTTTAAGTATCATATGGCTTAGAAAACTAAAGACACTGTATTAGAGATGCATGGATGAAGACTCACCATTGGCTGAGAAGCTTGGTTAAGAGAATTGTGGGCAATTTTAGCCATACCCAAAAAAGTGTTAGCGCCCCAGAATTATTTTAAGAAAAATTCATAAACTAGGTTAAGACAAGGATCAGAATACATATTCATATTTCCAAAACAGCAACAAAAATTCAATCAATGTATCTTGGATCCACTGTATAATAGAAATGGAGTGATCAAAGGACAGATATATGATCATATTCACAAAAGGTGTCAAGTATATCTGATTTTATACATATTAAAAGCTGATTATTTTGAAGAGAGTTGGTCTAGATACTCTTTTGGGGAAGAAAAAATAACAAGATGGTGGCTATTGAGCAAAATAAACACACCATATTTTTCGCTCTATAAGATGTACCTGACCATAAGATGCAGATAGTTATTAGACAAGAAAAACCAGATAAATAGTGTTCTAAAACAAATGGTGTACTAACATATTTAATAAAATATAACAGAATAATATTTCAACCAGGTTAAATGAATAGCAGTCAACTTGACTAAGACTCATTATGACTGTCTCTCCTCCCCTGCACTCAGGCTTCACCTTCAGGCAGCATTATATCCATAAGAAGCATCTTTTGGGGGAAAGAAAGTGTATCTTGCGGTATTAAAAAATAAGGTACTTATTGTAGACACAAAACTGATTTAAAAAGTGATTGAAATTATTGGGCTGGAGTGGTAGCACAGCAGTAGGGCATTTTCCTTAAACGTGCACAGGTTCAATCCCCAGAGTCCCATATGGTGCCCCAAGCCAGGAGTGATTTCTGAGTGCAGAGCCAAGAGAAGCAAAGGGTATGGCTCCCCCAAAAGAAAGTGATTGAAATGGTCAAAGGTCAGTTATATTTATCTTTTCACAATTGATAAATATGAAAACATCTGTAGCTTCCTTTGGGACCAAATAATTTCAATGAATAGCTTTGGCTAGAAAATATGGAATTATGAATATATTTACATAAATACTTGCCTACTCACC
Source organism: Crocidura indochinensis (assembly GCA_004027635.1). Taxonomy (NCBI): domain Eukaryota; kingdom Metazoa; phylum Chordata; class Mammalia; order Eulipotyphla; family Soricidae; genus Crocidura; species Crocidura indochinensis. Next base: position 21,984 of record PVKC010005947.1, on the reverse strand, counting down.
CTTTTCTCTTCCCCGCACCTTGGGTTGTGTCTTGGGTTGTGTCTTGGGTTGGGATGTTCTTGGCTACCTTTCTGTGTCTCAGTCCAAAAAGTGTTAGTGATGCTTCTCTTACTCCTGAAGCTCTGACAATGAAATTTGGAGGGAAAACTTGAGACAATGCAGTTAACAGAAAAACTACCTGGTTGAAGAATAAATGGTACTGAGGTCTTCATTTGGATGTCCAGCTTCTCAACATCAGTGTTTCCATGATAGCTCATGAGAGGCACCTACAAAAATATTTCTCAATCTTTTCAAGCCAATATTAGGAGTCTGGCATTACTTTCCTCTAAAGTCAACTCTAATTCCAAACCTCCAACTACACTTCTTTATTTTTCACTAGAAATAACTTGGGGATCAGATGACCATTTGTGATAAATGCATCTCTAGAAAACACTAAAATACCTCCCACTGTACCAGGTATATTTCCAGCCCTACTCAAAGCTTGTAGGAAGAATGGGACCAATTTTTACACACCATTCTATCTATCCCCTGTGCCTATTTAAGCCTTCTCTTTTTTGGAGTGTGTGTGAGAGATTTTAGGCCACACCGGATGGTACTCAAAGATTATTCCTGTCTATGCATTCTGGCAGGCTTGGGGGACCACATGAAATTCTGGGAATGAAACTTGGGTCTGCTTCAGGTCAGCCACATGCAAGGCTGTGCTGTTGCTGTGCTGTGACTCTGGCCTCAAGACTTTTCTTTCATATTTAATTGATGTCTCGTTCAGCTACTACAACACCCCCAAAAATAAAGACGTGACCACAGGTTCTTTTACCTTCAGTTTTATCATCGAAGTGACATATTAGTAAATTAAATAATGTAGTAAAATAGGAACATGCATGTTATTCCTTTAGCGTCTTAGGGAGGAAAAAATGAAAAGTAGGTTGATCTTGTTACTTTTGAGTTCAACATTCTAGCATGGTTTCTCTTCATACTTGATATTCAAAGTATGTTCATTCCTATCTCTTGCATCATAATCTTCTCTCAACATTTTGACAATTTCTCAGAAAAATTATGCTTATGACTAGTCATCATAATATAAATAAATTTATTCTGGGAGTAGGGTACAGATCAATTGGAGAAATGTGCAAGGCCCCGAGTTCAAGCCTCTGGACAAAAATAAAAATACAAACCTACAGTTTAAATAAAATCATCTTTTGGTATCTTGTGAGAGCATTGTCACTGTTTTCCTTGGTTTGTGTGAAATAATTTCCCGAATTTGAAATTTTCTATGCAAGCGTCAGAGGCAATACAGTGGCTTCAGACATGTTTCTTGCATGAAGCTGACCCATGCGATGCATTTATCTCAGGCAATAAATAGGATCCCTCAATCCCTTTTAGAAGTGGTCCCTGAGCACAATGTCAGGAATAAACCCTGTGTCTTCTGAGGTTTGTCCCAAATTCAAACTAATAATGATAAAATACAACTTGCCTTAATAGTCACCTTATAGTAGTTAGTTTCCATAAATTATTGAGACTTTGTACGATACTTAAATGTACTTGTCTGACTTTCTTTGGTTTGATATATCATGTTGACCGAAATGTAATCAGAAAAGCCAATTTAAATCTGGGTCTGTGTCATTCTAATCACTTTGCCTCTATAAATGTGTCTCTCCCATTCATGGGAACATTGAATTAAACACATTACCAGTGTTTTGTGGATAGATAATAGATTCAGAAAAGTTTCACAAGTTCTAATGATACTGAATGACTAAAATTTTAAAATTAATTCCAAAGTTCTCTGCAAAAATAAAAAAGTTGGCTTATTGCTCTCACGAAAAATTATACCTGCCTCTTAATAATGTCTTGAATATTTATTCACAATCAGGATGATATCCACATCTTCTTTTTTTTGGGGGGGGGGCACACCCGTTTGATGCTCAGAGGTTACTCCTGGCTAAGAACTCAGAAATTACCCCTGGCTTGGGACCATATGGTATGCTGAGGGATCGAGCCGCCGTCCTTCCTTAGCTAGCACTTGTAAGGCAGACATCTTACCTCTAGCACCACCTCACAGACCCCGAAATCCACATCTTCTTGCCTTTCCTTTTATTTTTCTTCTTTCCTTTTATCCACCCTTCTATCCTTTTCATTTTCTTTTCTTCCTTTTCCTTTTCTTTCATCCTTCTTTTTCCTTCATTTCTTCCATTTATCCAACATTCCGTTTTTCTTTCACTCCTTTCTTCCTTTTTTATTCCTTCCCTTCTTCCTTCTTTCAATTGCTCCTTCATTCACTTCTTTTACTTCAACCTTCTTCCCCTCCTTACTTCCCTTCACTCTTTTTTACTGTTAATTCTTTCTCAACTTTGTTCTTCCATTGATCCTTCATTTATAAAAGTTTCATATGTTTCTGGACATTAGCATTAGAGATTCAGGCAACATATAAAGATACAGTTTGTGTGTAACATTCATATGTGTGCCAGATAAGATCCTTGAACTCAATGATAATTCATTACAGTAGGTGAAAGGTAATAAAGTTAGTTTTTATATTAACATTCTTTGAAAGGATATTCTATTCTAAATAATTAATATATAGGTGCATATGACTATATATTAAGCATACCATATATGCCCAGTAAGTATTTATTTATTTATATCACTGAATGTATTATCATATGGCCTATTAAATGGCTATATTTTATTGATACCTAAAATATGTGCATAATGTATATTGTTCCATTTATCTTTGTAGTAATTTTTTTTTTTTGGTTTTTGGGTCACACCCAGTGATGCTCAGGGGTTACTCCTGGCTATTCGCTCAGAAGTCGCTCCTGGCAGGCACGGGGGACCATATGGGGAACTGGGGGATCGAACCGCAGTTCGTCCTAGGTTAGCGCAGGCACCTTACCTCCAGCGCCACTGCCCGGCCCCCTCTTTGGAGTAATTTAATACACAATTTGAATAGCATTTTAGAAGGAATAAGGTATATTATTGAGGTAATATAACATAAACTTTATATAATATATATTAGGCTAGATGTAACCAAAAATACTTTGACCAATGTGGCAGAGAGTTAGATTCCTGCATCACCAGTGACGCAAATCCATAGTATAGTCTTACCCCTTTGTTATGTCTTGTTACTGTGACTGGATCTGAAATTCAATGTGTGTTGCCTTATTATTCCATAAAAATATGACTGACATTTATTCATGATGTACTGTTTTACCATAGAATTTTCTTATGCATAACATGTTTCACACAATCAGTTATTATTATTTAAGGACAATTATGCTATGGGAGTGATTTATATTACAGAACACCCAGCTATTTGATAAGAGAATGAGATAAAATTTCTGTGCTTCTGTTTTTAGCTTATTTAACATTTTATTAAAATTCGGTCATAGGAACAAAACAGCTGTTGGAATGGCATTTTTATTAATAAAATCATAAAAATTAAACTATTTTATTTTTATTATTGAATCTTAAATAAATAACAAATTTCCTTGAATTTGTTCAGGGATATATTATACCTATTAGAGCATTCGTCAGTATTTTATTTATATAAAATGAATGTAGACATTATCGGATTATCAAATCTTTGAGAAAATAGCCAGTATATTTTGTTTGCTTATAATTTGGGGGTATACCTGCCAGTTTTTGCAGTTCTTGGAAGACAAAGCAAGTTTTTAGGGTGTAACTAGAGCCCCCAGTTACAGGACAAGCAACAAATTTTCTGTGTTATCTTTCTGTATCCTTGTTATGTAACTTTCTAGTAGTGTCTGCTTATAATTCTTCATATTTCTCTCCAATCTGAAGAACAGATAATTTTTTAATATGGGTTCCCATTGCTTCTTCTACTCAGCTACTTACTTTACAAATTGCACAGGTGTTCACCTGTGTTATTTTTTCTTTTTTACTTTATTTTTAAAATAGTATTTTTATTTAAAACCTTGATTACAGACATGATTGTAGTTGGGTTTCAGTCATATAAAGAACACCCATCTTCACTAGTACAACATTTTCCCCACCATTGCCCCTCATTTTCCCCCCACTGCCTGTATTCTAGCTCATTCTTTGTGGTGATCGTCATATCAAGAACAGTTATTATTCAGCCTAAAAAATGAAGTATCCTAAACAGTGAATGACACAAATAACTCAATTATGAGACATTTTGTAAACCACTGTGTTTATATATAAATTATTTTTTACAGTAGATTTCAGTCCATACCCTCAGCCAATAAGACAAGTTCTTTTTTAAAAGCGGCACCTCTTACAACTAATTGAACCATCAGAAGGCTCCTAACCCCGCACTCCACTGAGAAGATCATAGTTAGGAGTGTTCATTTCCACCCAAAACTATTTTATTTTATTTATTTATTTGTTTGTTTGTTAGTTTCTTTTCCATTGTTTCTTGTCCCATGGGGTAAAAATGATTCATGTTTGGATTCCATGCATGAAGTATTCTAACATCAATCCACCAATTTTGCCTGTCAATGTTCTCTGTTTCCCTCCCATGCTCCATCCTGCTCCAGCCTGTCTCAATGGCGGCACTTTTTTTTTCTAACTTTTGAAACTGTGGTTAATAGTGCTCTTGTGAATACTGTTTCATGCAAAAACACTCCCCAGTCTTTCAGTTGCCAATCTCTCTTCCTAGTGACATTTTCCACCAAAAATGTTGTCTTCTTTCCATGTTCTGTTTCTCCAGCCCTTTTGCCATTGGCAAACTTCATAAAAAAAAGTCCAGTGCTCATAATTTTTGGTTCTATTGTCTTTGGGCCATTTTTATCTCTCTACTATATTTCTTAATATCCTGCATAGAAGACAAAAATCATTTTTAAACATGCATTAGTTTCACCCTCTTGAATTTCTTTGCTTTGACCACAATGAGGCTACCCTTAGTTACTTAAAGCCAAATTGTGGCTCTGTGGAAATGGCTATCATAAACAAGTCTTTTTTTAAAAACTTGCATTATCCATAACATCTCCAACTTCCTCTCCTCACTGTCATTCTATAGGCGACATTTCATTCGATACAAGTATTCACTTCCAATTAAGCTTTGAATTATTTATTTTTTTATTTATTTAGTTAGCTTGTTTTGGGGCCACACCCAGTGATGCTCAGGGGTTACTCCTGGCTATGCACTCAGAAATCGCTCCTCGCTTGGGGATCATATGGAATGCCAGGGGATCAAACTGCAGTCCATCCTAGGGCTGCTGAGCCACCTCTCTGGACCCTAATTTTTTAAATAATTTTTATTGTGCTCCAAATCTTTTGCAGTAATATTTAAGGTACATAGTAACAAAGAATTAGGGCCATTTTGTATTTACTCTCTAGAAACACAAAATGAAACACCAAGCACGTATTTATATTTTTCTCTGAGAAACTTTCTATTGCAATGGCATTTCCTCCCATTCTCAGATCCCATTGCAGGAAATATTTGTCATCTTGCTGCTTCTAGTATATTTATCCGATAAAATTGATTCTTTTGGAGAAGTGGAGACCTTACCCCAATCACATAGCGGATGTATTTTCTGAAGCCATTAAGGATGTTGGCATGCAATGCTAGAAGTAAGATGCTCTCCTTGTGTAGGATTGAATGAGCCTGTGTATAGTAGACTCTGTTTGCAAAACACCCAGGCACTTATTATTCTGCCGTGAACTTGCCTGAACCACTTACTCCAGTCGAGGTCTAAGACTCCTCCTGGAGTTTGGAGAGGGTCCACTTTATAAAGTGAGCTGAAGAGCACTTCTAATACACATTCTTTGTTTGGGGTTCTGAAAGCCTGGAGCTCCAATACAGAAAGCTCATTACATTCACTGTAAATAAGGGCCCTTGTTCTATGATTCCCATGTGGGCCAATCATCACTGTAAACATATGTACATCTGAGTCCTTGGGAAGTTATTTCCCTCCAGGGATGCCATTAGGCATGCATTAAAAATCTGTCTTCTTGGGTATTATTAATAGTAAGCCATAACAGTTTAATCGGAGGTGTCCCATGCCATGAACTAAAATAAAAATTCTAAATTCTATGGGACTCACAGATACAAAGAGCCATATACTTTCAATCAGTTTTTAAGTTGGGTTTTCAAATAGTGTATTATTCCACAATTATTCCTAGATGCTAAAGCTAAAACAACACCAGGAATATAATAAGAGAAATAGATTCCCACTGACCTATCCAACAATAGGTTTTCTGTAAGGTGTGAATTGATATGCAAAATACTCAGGTATATTATTGCTTTTATAATCTATACATATGAAAATAAAGTAATATAATTCTATAAGCAATAATCAAAACATAAGCTTTATAAATAAATAATGGTCCTAAATATAATTATTTGAAGCTAATATTAAACTTGGTTATACAAGTCAAATGAGAGAAAATAATTCAGTAGAGAAAAAAATAAGTCTATTAAAAAAATCTTGTCAAAACTTATTATGTTGGAACTTTTCATTCCAGAACTTTCTAGCGATTCATGATAACTATTTTATTTTTATTTTGGGGTTACACACAGAGGCACTCAGGAATTCTTCCTGACTGCACACAGAAATAGCTGCTGGCAGGTTTGGGGGACCATATGGGATGTCGGGATTGAAACTGGGTTGGTCGTGGGTCAGCCACATGCAAGACAAATGCCCTACAGCTGTGCTATCACTCTGGCCCAGGATAACTACTTCTTAAGAGGCTTAACAAGCTTAATATGTTCTTCTTAACAAGTTACAAAATTTGGGGGTAAGAATCTACAGTACTAATTTTTTGCCCCACCTAAAGTTCTGAAATGATATCCAGCGTTTTTGTGTTGTTAATAAAATATCTTGAATAATATTGATACGTCATCTAAAGTTTAATTCTCTTTATAAAGTGACTATTTTGCTAATGTAGATTTTTATCTTTTTCAATCTGAATTCTATTTATTTAAAGTGCGGAATTTCAAATATTGTTGTCTGTTTTTTCAAATACTACCCACTATTAAGTTTAATTTTATTTTGCAAGCACCTCCTTTGAGACACAAACTCTCACTTGATTTTGATAACAAGGTAGGCATTCACCAGAAACATGAATTGGATTTGGGTTTGAAATTTGTAAGTGATTCTAAGAAGATAATAGTTTTGAGATCTGTGTGGGAAAGCACAACTTCGATGATTAATATTTTCTATTTACTTATATCTCAGATAATTATTTTTGACCAAGTTGAGAGTTAATGTTTAATTTCTAAATCTGTTCTTAAAATCCTGACTACCAATGAAGTATGCTTACCACAATAGAAGTTGTAATCTCTTTCTTAGAACAGAACTAAGGCGCAAGGGGTGTAAGTAAACAACATTTGATCATTTAACTAATTTCACAGAGTAAATATATACATTTGAAAGTCCATACTTGTTACTTAAACTATAGTTTTGATTATTGTGCTTGGTTTGTTCAGCAGAACAAGTTTTATTTGTCTTGGTATTTACTCCTCATTATGACTATCCTGTGTGCTGGATTGTTTCTTCGAAAAAAGCAGAATATCGTGTTTTCCTTTTAAGACATAGAAAGTGTGCTTGTATTCTTTCACTATTCTGTAAGATCCTGAAAGAAAAGAATATACCATCACAAGTGAAAGATTAATGAGCAAACTTTTTTTTTAATATTTTCAGTGTCAAATGTAAGTCAGATAGTACAAAGATAAGAACTAGTGTGATTCAAAGGCAGTGGTTTGATTCCCCAATTCCTAGTACCAGATTCAAGCCCCAGGATTAAACCCTGAACACTATCTGGTGTGACCCTGAAATAACAACAAAATATTTTAAATATGAAAAAAACAAATTTTACTTCCCTATGCCATGGAAAATAAAGAAATAAAAGGAAACAAAAAGAAAACAACAACAAAAATTTAGGAAATGGAAAATGGCCATTATTAGTAAGCAATGTCTTATTTTTTAATTATTTATTTATTTGATTGTTTTGGGGCCAAACCCAGCAATGTTCAGGGTCTTCTCCTGGCTTCTCATTCAGAAATTGCCTCTGGCAGGCTGGGGGACCAAAAGGGATGCCGGGAATCAAACTGGGTCTTCCCTGGTTGGCAGCATGTAAGACAAACTGTTGTCCTATCTTTCCCACCCCAGCAATGTCTTATTCTAAAATGCTCAACACTTTACTCACAAAAGTCAATCCATATTTCAGAAAAACCATGGTCAGAAAAGGACTGAAATTTGTGGTAGAAGAAAATGAACTCTGGTGGTGTGTGTAGTATTAGAGTAATGTATTAGTGACTATGTTCTTTGATATTGTAAATCCAGATATCACAAATAAAAATGATAAACTGATTTACAAAAGACAATTCTTTCCAAATATAACACATGAGTGTATAATTATGTAGACTACATGCTCAAAAATAGTAATATTTGGCTGAAGTGATCGGACAGGGATAAAGATACTGATCTTAAATGTGACATATCTGTTTCAATTCCATACCACATCATATCATAAATGCCACTTAACAGTGATCCTTTAGCACTACCACATATGGTCCCAAATTGCACCCCAGAAATAGTTTATTATGAAAAAAATAAATAATGCAAGCATAAGATAATCTTTTTTGTTTGTTTGTTTTTTGTTTTGTTTTGTTTTGTTTTGTTTTGTTTTGGGGCCATACCCACAGTGCTCAGTGGTTACTCCTGGCTGCTCAGAAATAGCTCCTGGCAGGCACGGGGGACCATATGGGACACCGGGATTCGAACCAATCACCTTAGGTCCTGGATCAGCTGCTTGCAAGGCAAAAGCTGCTATGCTATCTCTCCGAGCCCAGCATGAGATAATCTAATTTGAAGTCATGATTTAAACACATCATGTAGGTTAAGACATTTTCAGCTTTGATCACATATGACCATTTTTTGCTACATAAGTTTATTAGTGACTCATTATATACACATAAGAAATTAAGATAAAGAGAACCTATTTATTGATAATAAGTCATAAATAAATATGTTTTAAAATAAATAAATCCAGATATGGGAGTTGGGCACACAGGTTAATAAGGAAGGAACAAGGTCAATATTAAGAATAGACAAAAATCAGTACTTTATTATTACATATTGTGTCTCCTACATGGATGGACAGGGATATTTGAAATTTGACTTTATTATTTTTGCATAAATATAATTCACTTTATTTAAAGGCCATACATAGCATAGCTAACATAGTTGATCGCAATACATTTTCCAGGTAAGTGGAAACAAAATAATTAAAAAAGAAAAATTAAAAAAGATAAAATGGTACAGTAATGAGAGTCTGTGTGAAAATAATTGTAAATTGAAATGAGGTGATCAAGTCATTGTCAGAAGTTTTAGTAAGCTCATGTTACAAGTTTTTCATTCTGTTATTTCATCTGTTACTTCAACATGAGATGGCTTCCAAAATACATTGATGTCTAAATTGGTGTGTTCTTACAGGGATGCCAGTTATGAAAAATAAAGTGCAATTACAAACACTATTGCTGTTACTGAAGCTTTTGTAGAACGTATTTTCAAATGAAACAGTATATGGAAGTATGAGAAGACTGTGATGCTACACACACGCTAGCTCCAAAAAATTGTCGTAATGATAACATCCCAAGCACCAGTATACTTGGAGTGATGTTCAGTTTGGTGTCTCTGCAGAGAGCCATAGATCAGTGGTGAAGCAAGACCATTGGCAAAACAGCTATTTTGGGATGTGGATACAGTGACACTCAGGGGTTACTCCTGGCTATGCACTCAGAAATTGCTCCTGGCTTAGGGGATCAAACCGAGGTCCATCCTAGGTTAGCATGTAAAAGGCAAGCGCCCTACTGCTTGTGCCACAGCTCCAGCTCCAGTTAGAGTTTCTTATGCAAGTATTTATACTCACCGATTAAGCCAACAAACATGAGTCTACTCAAAGAATCATTCACAAATGCAGAACTCAAATCTAGAACAATTGAACTTACCATTCTTTTATCTATATGTGCATTGATTGGTCCAGTTCAATCCCTGCTGCTCCAGGCTCATTTTAGGTCCTTAAAAGTTAGAGTGAAATAAATATTTTATAGAAAGACTCAGAATAAAGTGCTTTTTCAAAAGCTTTCTTTAATGCTATAGTATAATATCATTCTGTTGCACCCTCAGAACTGTATCTGATCATTCTTTATTCTTGGTTTCTATACAGAGACATCATTGTAGCTTAGTTTCCTCAATTTCAAAATACAGTCATTGGTTTTAGTCTACAGTCAGTATAATTTGCTTTTTCAATGGATCTAATAATGACCAATGTATAAATTTAAATGATTTAATTCAACATCATCCCTAAAGGAAAATTGAGTAGAAATAGAAATGAGATATAAAAGTGTTCTTTTAAATAGAATTGCATGCTCCTTGAAGAAAGAAACCTCATCGATTAACTCCTCTGTCCTTGGAAACTAGTTCATGGGTTACCAATCACATGATAGCTACATTGCTAGTTTGGAATATGTCCTGCCTCCAAATTTTTATTAATGAAGAATTAATGGGAATTAATTAAAGAATTAATATATATTCAGTATAGTGTTCAGTTAGGCCCACAGATATCAGATTTAAATTCCTATTTTTCTTTTTTTTTCTTTTTTTTTTTTTTTTTTTGGTTTTTGGGTCACACCCGGCAGTGCTCAGGGGTTACTCCTGGCTCCATGCTCAGAAATTGCTCCTGGCAGGCACGGGGGACCATGTGGGGCACCAGGATTCGAACCGATGATCTTTTGCATGAAAGGCAAACGCCTTACCTCCATGCTATTAAATTCCTATTTTTCAAGGAGTGTTTCTGCACATTCATTGCTAACATTATTTTCCAAGTTTTCTCAAATACAGGAATTATCCTTTTCCATAACACCAGTAGAAAATCAAGTGGTAGCTAGAAAACTATATTATAAGTAGAAAAAATACTGACCTTTATTGCAATTTTAATTCATTCAGCATCAATGTAAATTGGAGCAGCTACAGGATCTTAAATAATCACATACATGGAAGGAGAATGTATAAGTGGATACGGTCTAGAAATAGAAAGAAACTTCCCAGCTCCCTGAGTTCACAGAACCCCGATAACTCCTGAGTTTCTCAACATCCCCTCATTGGATTACCTGTTCCCCTCAAAACCCTTCTCAGAATCTCTATTTTTTTCCATCATCAGCTCTTCAAACAACTTCCCCCTAAGCTAAGAATGCTGTACATTTCCTGCACAGAATATTTCTAGGCTCTCAAATATCCAGGGAAGGAACAGGAGAGGTGTTTGCCTTGCACTCTGCTGACCATGGATGAACACAGATTTATTCTCAGCATCCCATTTGGTCCCTGAGTCAGGAGCAATTTCTGAGCACAGAGCCAGGAGTAACCTTTAAGCGCTGGTGGGTGTAGCCAAAACAAACAACACAAAAAAATCAAATATCCAGGGAAGAGAGGACTATGTGGACAAAAAGAAAAATCATATATTGTCCTCCTAGCTGATGGCAGAAGCCAAACTCCACATGCCTCCCAATATCCATTTAACAAGTGTACTCCGAAAAATCATTAGTCTGAGAAGACGGGCCTAGACATAAATCTAAAATTTCTTCCTAAATCATCTGTTCACAATTTTGAAACACCCATTTTAAAATAATCAACTGTTGGGTTCCCATTCCTCAGGCATTTACACTCATAATCTCTTCTCCTTGGTGCTTTGAGTGCCATTTGCTTTGAGTATTTAAAAGATTTTATTTTATTTGTATTTATTTGTATTTTATAGCATGTAAACATCTGACACCTACAGATGGAGGAGCTGTGTGCTGAGTACAGGCATCGAAGCCTGACATTTGCACAAGAGGATCTGGCAGTCACGGGGCACTATTCAAAGTGTAAGGAGGAGGGGGCTGTTTCATTTATCTTCAAAGGATGCCCATCTAAAAGCCATCCACCCATGGAGTACATGATCCAGGAGCCTGGAACTGGCATAGTGAAGTTTGTTTACATTTTTTGAGCTAGAGCAGCATTAGGCAAACTCAGTAATATCACAGTACAAAATGATGAAAATACACTGCAAATCCATTTCGTGGGTCTTACCCTTCTCCTTTCTCCTCCTGTCTCGTCTCCCCTTTGCACTTTTTTCCCTCAATGCCACACTCACACACAATCATTTAAAAAAAAAAAAAAAGACAAATCTCTTTGGGAAGCTATAGCCCCAAAATGTTAAGTGCCTTTGAACCTGTGCATCTTAAAGAAGACTTTGGAGACCAAACTACATGTAGTTTGCATCCCAGAGATGCAAAAGTTTGTGACTTTGCAGAAAGCAGTAAATGTCTTGATCTGCAGATGCAAAGTTCATTTTCCTTGTCTTTGCAGCCTCCCCTCCTGGATGGAGTTGGCTCTGGCAGACAATAACCTATGCAAGAAATCCACCTCTTCCTCTATGTACCTCCCTGGAAAAAATCAATGCTTTGGGGGGAGAGGGGGGGGTGGCTGCCAACCTAGTTATTTTCCTTTAATGGCGCTGGACTAAAGACACACAGAGGAACAATGTTCACTACAAATAGATTAACTCGGCCTTTCAGGGGCTGCGAGCTGGCTTCTGGGGTGGGTGAGGAAGACAAAAGGCAGCCCACAAAAGCTTCTCCCCTTGCTTTGGAAGCTTTCAGCCGGCTTTTCAGGCCTTCTGTGCGGTGACAACCTCAACGGGTGTGATTGATCTGAGAACCTGGGCCCTCGCATTCTTGCACAGGGCTTTGCCTTGGTTTCTCTGGCATCTCCCTGGCATGCGGCACTCTGGGCTCTGTGACTTCATCGGCTCCGTGGCTGGCCCCCCAAATACAGAAGCTCTTTGTTGGGCCTCTCTTCAGACTCAAAGTTTTTTTTTTTAATTTTTAATTTTTTTTTATTTTTCCCCCTCCAGGTCGCTTCTTGTTCTCCAACATGAAAATGTGCGAAGCATAAAAGGCCAGCTGTGAGTACTTACCTCCCTGTAGTGTTAAAAAGTTCAATGCGCAAAACACCTGGTTTCAAGTAAAATGTACATCAAGATATACGGCCGAGAGACAGATTTAATATACCCCATAGGGCCCGAGGTCGTTTCTAAATTAAAGACACAACACGTTTCCTTCACCCCCCCCCACCCCCTCCTCGATGAGATTTTTTTTTTTTTTTTTACAAATAATGAACCAATAAACTTCAGACAGTCTAGTGGGAAAGTGGAAAGAGGATAGTAGTGGCGTCCCTTGTCATGTAAATGAAGATCCCCATGGACTGGAGTGAGGATTGAGAATTCACATCATCAATGTTTCCCAGGTCAGTTAAATCTTTTGACAAGAGATGCTCAACGACTTTGGTGAGTTAAATTCAGTGGGCTCTAGTAGTCCCTAAATATCTCTGACCCCCTTCAAGGCTCATCGAAATATGATTTATTTATTTTGGACATAAAATTTGGAGTCTATTTTAAGGAGAAGATCTCCCCTTTGCTCCTTCTTTACAAGAACCCCCACGTGAAGAAAAGTTGCGTTAAAAACCGAGTGAAATGACATTTGATGCAATATTTAAAGTGTTGAAAAATGAGTGCCCTAGCAGGTGGGGAAGTTGCCCTCTATGTGGTTGTCCAGGGTTCAATTCCCAGCGACACCAGGAGTGACTCCTGAGTGCCAGAGCCAGGAGTAAACCCTGAGCACTGCCAGGCTCCCAAAGAAACAATAAAATGATCTATTTTAGAGGAAACATAAGGAATAGGATGCTTGAAAAATTACATGAAGAACTATTCAGAGAAGGAAAATAAAACACTATTCCAGAAAAACAGTCTTTTGTGATTTATTCCAAGTCGTTCATGGAAGAAAGTATCTTCAACTTAATAATCATTTTATTTTAAAAATTTATCCCTGAATTTCCCCTGTCCAGAGATAAAGAAATCAAGGGTATACCCCCTAGCAAGCAGTAGCTAGAGGTGTTTGCAGAAGTTTAGGAGGCATAGCATTGTGAAAAAAAAAATTCTTTCAAAGAATGACCCTTTACACCAATAGAATGGAGATTCAATGCTTCACGCCTAGACAATTTACTCTGCTCCGTGCCCCACCCCCAAACATACACACTGAATCCCTGGCCTAAAACCCTGCACAGTTTCTTCTAAGCGAGAGAAACAGCATCCCACACTTCCACATTTCCTAGGATCTAAATACATGTTGTTGATCTTCAGTTCTTCAGGCCAGCCCTGGGCTCAATCTCACCTCTCCCTAGGCACCGCGAGTAAAGTGCTGGACCACGATTTCCTTATCTGTAAATTGTTTCCATTTCAATATTAGTAAGATATTAGTTCCAATCATACCGTATTTGGGAGAGGATAAGAGGAGTTAAAACAGGAAATCAGTCTTGGAAAAGAGCCTGTCGCATAATTAAACTCAGAGCTCAACCTCCCTTATCACCACCATCGGGTTCTGTACTTAGAGAAATTATTGTTGCTACATTATAGACCTCCCCCTGCCAATGAGTTTTTATTCCCTTTTACTTTTTACTGTAGTAATTTTGGAAAATATTTGGAATGAATCAAAGGTTATTGGTATTAAATAATTAGCAATGTTGTCTTAATTCAGTAAACATGTATATCTAAGAATTAAATGATCCCGGTAGGGCATTTGCCTTGCACGCAGCCAATCCAGGACAGAAAGTGGTTCGAATCCCGGCTTTCCATATGGTCCCCCATGCCTACCAGCTTCGATTTTTGAGCCCGTAGCCAGGAGTAACCCCTGAGGGCTGCCGGGTGTGGGGTGTGTGTGGCTCAAAAACCAAAACAAAACCCCAAAACAAAACAAAACGACAACAAAAAAAAAGGATTGATTGAGCCTACCATCTCCAAGATGCTATTTTTTTGGGGGGGTGGGTAGGGGCAATCAACAACTCTCAGACATTACTGCTGGCTCTGCTCTCAGAAATCTAGGATGCCAGAAATGGAACTTGGTTTGGTCATGTGTAAAGCAAACTCTTTCCCTGCTATGCTAGCTTCAAGCTTGCAGGATACTTTCTTCTTTTTTCTTTCCTTTTTATATTTATTGTTTATGCTTGTTTATTAGGTTGCATTTTTAATAATAATTTTTATTTTGACCAAAGTGGATTACAAATTTTTCACAGTAATATTTTAGGTACATATTGACATTGTTGACATTGCTTTCTTTTTGAGACAGAGAATTGCACTGTTTGGATTTTTTTTTTTTTTTTTGGTTTTTGGGTCACACCTGGTGATGCTCAGGGGTTACTCCTGGCTATGCTATCAGAAATCACTCCTAGCTTCTTGGGGGATCATATGGACCACCGGGTCCGTCCTAGGTCAGCTGCGTGTAAGGTAAATGCCCTACCACTGTTCCACTGCTCCAATCCCTGGGTTTGGAATTTTATCTTGCAAGGCACCAGGAATAGTTCAAGTTTTATTAACATGTTAAAAAAAAATGTGTCACTCCAATTCCCCCACTTCTAAGTACATAGCCAGAAGCTTAGCTTCTGGCAAACACACTCTAGAAAAATGAGGGTTTCTCTAGTGCTTCTCAGCAGGTAACTAACTACCTAAGGTTCACTACAGGACCCAGCACACACACAGCCCCAACTTCCCTCTTCAAAGGCAGCTTCCTTTGCCAGAGCTAGTGGGAGGCTCCTGGTGTAAAGCTCTCACAGTACTTTTTAGAGCACCAGTAACCTGCTTTTCTCTTTTCTGACGAAAAGAAATGCTCTTGTCTAGGCTCTCTTCCCACCTCCAATCATAGCCGAAATGGCAGGGCCTGCCTTGCTTAGATTGTGTTTCTGTAGTCATCCATAACACCAGTTTCTTTGGGTAGTCTGTTAGAAAGGCCAGTTCTTGATACCCACTTGCAGAAAATGCCGCATCGCTAGGATTCTAGAAAACTGCCATTTACACAGGTGTCTGAAAACCCCTCCCCAATCCCTTTCTATGTTTGCAATTTTTCTTCATTGTCACCAAATGCCCCAGTCAACCTACAGGGCTTGGCAACTTACCTTGTACATGGTTCACCTGGGTTGAATTTTCTTCAGGAACCCAGATGGCACCCTAAAGAGCACCATTAGGAGTGATCCCTGAGCACCACTAGGCAAGGACCCCTAACAAGGAACCCTATGATATTAATATAATTCCCAATGCTGAGAAATAGGGGCTACTATTATTTTATAGAATCATATTTAAATCAAAGCAGAGTAGAATTCTCCAAAGTGGCTCAGATGAGAGGAAAGCTTGCAGTGCTATCCTTTACTTTTATCTTTCATTCCATTCCTGAGAAAGAAACATGCAAATGCAAAATTGTCACTGTGCGGTGATTCCCCCTTTGACACTGTTCCCAAACTGCCTGGAAGGTAGAACCCCATAGAGTTACTGTTTCAGGAATTCTCCTTGAGGAGAAAACCTTTAGAGCCATTGTTTCATAGATGGGGAAGGACAGCACAAAGAGGATTCCCATCTGATCATAATCAATAAAAACTAGAAGTGGTTTTACTCAGGGCTGCCCCTCATCTCCCACAAACAGCTCTGGTTAAAGGAAATAATACCAATCAGCACTATGTTGCTCCTGAGTATTCCTAAACCCAATGTTCATGCTTATTTACTCCCTGGTGCCTTACCTACCACCATGTTATTTGTCTGCTATGTCCTGTTGACCTCCAGGTATATTGATTCCTCTTAAACTATTTAAGTATTGTTGGAATGAAATAAAGTGCCTCTGACCATCAGCCTGGAACCCTCATTCTTTCCTGATCATCAGGTGAATGGACCTTCAGTCCTTGATGCTGAATGCATGGGGTATGTATGGGAGTTGGCCCTTGCCAGCCAACAGTTGGCTCAAATGTGTACTGTGCAATAACATATATTTTTGTACTATAGAGTGTGCACAGATCTACTATAGATCTATTTTATATTATAGTGTGTTTATATCTACTATCTCTATATATCTACTATCTATTGTTAAGTCTACCAATCAATAAATCTTTCTTTTTTCTTCTTATCATATAAGTGCCCACCGATCATCATTATAAATCAAACTACACATTTATTTTTATTAAGGAAGGTGAGCTATCTGGACAGGGTTCAATCCTGGCTCTGAGATCTCTGAGCCTTTGTGGACTCTATGAGATGTCATGAATTAAACCAGGATTAGCTCTGTTAAAAACATGCTACTTGCCTATTTTTGTTCCATTGCTTTGGCCCCATTCCAGACATTTCTTACATTACCTGAAACATCGCTGGTCTCAAAGAACCCATTTAAATATTTTGCAAAAAGACATGTAAAATTTCTAAGTACATTGAAGTATTAGCCAGGGATTGACATCTTCTGATTTCTCATATCCCTATAATTGACTCTAACTTAAAGTGTGTAATACCCACAACTAACAACTAGTTTGAGAGAAACAACAATTTTATTGGCTGAAAATGTGCACTCTCAGTCACAGGATGTTATATCTACAAGGACTTAATTTTTGTCCCTTAATGAAATGACTTTGACTTTATTATTTTTGGCAAGTTCTCACCAGGGAATAATTATTAAAAAGTACTTAAAGGGATGCCTGTCAAAAATAGTTTCTGCTGACAAAGGCGGGGGGGGGGGGATTGTGGGTGTGGTCTGCAAATTAAACTTTATGTTCTTTTACCCTTAATTTTTCTCATAAAATTGTGTATTTAATAGGTGAAGAAAAGAAATAAGTGTTAAGCATTTGACTAAAATTTCATATGAGTGAGACTGAGTTTGTTTCTTGACCGAACTCTCTCCTCCACACAAAGAATTTACAAAACTATGAGCAGTTTACCAAGCTGTACTTCTAAAATTCATGTTATATCCATTAGTATATTTTCTTTGGTACTCTTCTCCAACTCCTGCCACCTCAGAAATTTTGTAAGCAACAACTGTTCCTATTGCATGCAATTAAATGAATTATGTATATTATTGTACATATATGTATTTATTGTATATATTGTATATAGTATAATATAATATATATTATTGAAACTCTTCAATCATCTGGTTAACTACAGCTTTCAATATTAAATATTAATTTTAGTATAACATCTATTTCTATAAGATTTGCATTAGGTAAAGGATTTACGCGATGTATGCTTTTATCTGAACATTTCAGTTTTAAAAGGAATATGAACTAGTCTAAGGATGAAGTAGGAAAACATGACTGGCCTCATTTTTTAATTAATGGTAGATGCAAAAACCAGTGCCAACACCCTTATGAGTGAATTCCTACTGCAATGCTGAGAAGATCTCAAAGCCAGATGTGCTCATTCAACATTATCTCTAACTTTGAGGATTGGGTCAGGGGTGGAGGGTTCAGAAATTTGCTGTAAGTTTTTATACACAGAATTTATCTCAATCGCAAATAAACTGTTTTATGATAGATTCAGGAGTTAAAAGCTTATCTAGTTTGCAAAAGATCTGAGGCAAGGAGCTTGGGAATATTTTTAATATTTAGGTGGAGCAATTTGGACAGTTTTTGCCTTGTGCCTTCATCATATCTCCATTGTAGTTCTTCCAAAAGGAGGATGCACTGAAGTGAGCTTGGAAGATAGAAATAATCATGCGCATGTAAGGCAGGAACCCTGAAATAACTTCAAGAACTTTTTTCTTTCTAGGTGATAATAAAGCCAAATGACATAAGTACTGTTACAGCTGATTCTAGAGAAAATGTCTTTCTCCATAACTTGATATAGTCTCAAAAAGTATGTGCAAAAAAAGATAATGGGGAGGAATATGTTTTAGAGCCAGTACACATAAATGCCCTTTGCCACCTTCCAACACCCCATCATCTTAGTCACAACCACTGGAAGCACTTGATGCTTCCCTAAGCTGCTGAAAACACAAATTGGATTATGCTATTGCTGTCATTTAATCTCATAGTGAAAATAGCATGATAAATGTCAGCCTGCCACTGGGCTGCTTAATTGTGTTGTTTGGTTATCAGATGATGTGATAAGGTGCAATTTATTCAATAGATGTTAGGGACAAACAAATATTTAACAAGTCCTTATTAAAATCCATTGCACATAATAATACAGTCTTAATAACAGTGACAGTCACAAAGTATAAAGATTGTGCAGAAAGCTGAATGTAAAAAAGAGAGAGGTAGCGTAAATTTGGACTAAATGGAGTTTGATGCATTGAAATTATGGGCAGAGTAATGTTTTGTGTGCTTGTTTGTTTTTAAGCAACAAGTAAAGAAAAGTGGGTTTTAAGTGGCTAGAATGTTCTCAAATCAGAGGGTGAAAATGCAGCTTCTTAAGTATACACTCTATAATGGGTTGCATATAAAGTATGCTAGACAATGCCACACTCAGACAATGATTTATTATTTTACTCTATTAGAAGATTAAAATGATGCGATGGGGTGGAAAGCAACAGGGTGCAAGCTTCAAAAGAACTTGGAATTTAAAATGCCCTTTTAATAATTGTCCTGAAAGCTGAAGAGTTAGTATAGGGGTTAAGATGTTTTCCTTGTGTGCAACTGACCCCATGTAATTACACTACCCCTCATCCCCAGGATCTGCAAACAGTCCCCAGAGCATTGCTTTGATTCCCTCAGCATGGGTCAGGAGGTAGTTCTGGCTTCCACTGGGCGTATATCAACACAACCAATGCTACAACAGACAGACCCAAGGAATAAAATAATAAGTGTATGAAACTGAAGTAAAGGATTGGAACCTTAAATCTTACTGTTAACCAATGGCCATAAGTTGCTCCTAGAAAGAGATTAAGCTTTGGGTAAAGAGGTTCTTTGCAACTGAGGGCATTTGCCAAAGGAGGGCATATGTGTGCAATAAATCCATAGCCAGGAGCAACGGGTGTCAGTCCAAAGTGGGTAGGTGGACAGAGTCCACTAGTACCTACATTATGTTCTTGCTGAACTGGACTCCCTGCTGGTAATGGCTGTTTTCATAGGTAGCTGGAGCTCTCTGGCTAAAAAGAACCTTCATTTGGCAGTGGGATTCTGTGCTCTGATCATTAAATCACTTGGCAGCCCTGCATTTCTCCACACTCAATCATAACATAAAGCCTGAGGAGTGATTACAAAACCAAGCTTAGCGTTCTTTAAGGATGTGGTACTAGTCTGATTTCACCATAAACCACTAAAAAATTCCAACTCTGCAGGGGCTGGAGCAATGGTGCAGTGGTAGGGCGTTTGCCTTGCACTTGGCTGACCCAGGATGGACCTCAGTTTGATTCCTGGCATCCCATATGGTCCCCCAAGTCAGGAGCGATTTCTGAGCTCATAGGCAGGAGTAAACCTTGAGCATCACCAGGTGTGACCCCAAAACAAAAAGCAAAAAAATATTTTTCCAACTGTGCTCAACCCTGGTCTGACTAGACTTTTGAGCCTCTGTGTCTAGATGTCCATTTTTTGTTCTTTCACTCTTCATAATTCTTCAGTTGGGAAAAGGAAGGACATTATGCTCCATGACCCCTGAACTAGATTTGGGGATCTTTTCTTTTTTTTATAATATCTTTATTTAATCACTATGATTACAATCCTATTTGTAGTTGGTTTTCAGTTATTAAAAGGAGCATTCCCCTTCACCAGTGCAACTTTCCTACAATGAATACCTCCCATTTTCCTCCTCCCCTACCCCTGCCTGTCTTTGAAACAGGCATTCTACTTCTCTCACTCATTAAAATTGTCATGATAGTTGTCAGTGTAGTTATTTCCCTAACTGTACTCACCACTCTGTGGTGAGCTTCATATCATGGACTGGTCTTTCCAACCCTCATTTTTATTGTTTCTGGACATTATTACAATAATGTCTATTATTTTTCTTAAACCCCATAATGACTATTCAGTGTGTGCCTCTCTTCTTCTGACTTATTTCACTCAGTATAATAGTTTCCATGTCTATCTATGTATAGGAAAATTACATGCCTTCATTTTCCCTGATGACTGCATAATATTCCATTGTGTACATATATCACAGTTTCTTTAGCCATTCATCTGTTGAAGGGTATCTTGGTTGTTTCCAGAGTTTGGCTATTGTAAATAGCACTGCAATGAATATAGGTGTGCAGATGGCATTTTTGTATTGTGTTCCTAGGGTATATCCCAAGGAGTAGTATAGCTGGATAATATGGTATCTCATTTTCCAGTTTTTTGAGGAATCTCCATATTTTTTTCATTAAGACTTGACAAGATCTCATTCAGTTCTGGGGACCTTTACAAACACAGCAGCTGGCCAGAGCCAAAGCACAGAAGTGCCTGCACTGAGACCGTTGAAATCTTGTGAGGTTTTGAGGTTGAGTTGAAATCTGGAGGTTTGGGGAACAAATTTGAGAATAATGGTTCCGAGGAGCTCCTTTTGAAAAAGCAGGGGTGAACTGACTGTTTTGGCCCGAGTGCCTATTTCTTTCCCACAATGTCAGATTTTCATACTTTAGAACAAAAACATCATATCCAATCACATCTCAAACTTCTAGAAGCTTCGCCATACGTAATACATGCACTTTGCATACAGATCAGTGGCCACAAATGTATATCACTTTCCAAGGAGTAGGATAAGTTTCAGCTGCTTCAGAGCTGCCGGAGAGACAGGTCGGCTATTGTGGCTGGTGTGGTGTGACTGTGATGAAAAGTAGGTGTATGAAGTGGCGTGAAGACAAAAGAGGTATGGTGGTGCTGAATGTCATCAGGACGTTTTCCTCCAACCTTTATTCTGACACTACATCCAATACAAAGTGTATGGTCCATATATCAGCTTCTGTTGTACTAAGCTGTAACCCCACCCTGGATTTAGGTTAATCTACCTGAGACCCACCTATTGGCACCCCCATCCATGGCTCAAAATTGAAACTATGTTGCCAAAAATCCTTTTCCAAAGAACCTCGGCCTTGTCAGAAACTTATGGAGGGCTTTAATTGGAAAAGGTTCAGAAAGAAAAAGCTGCTACAAGCGGACTGATCTTCTGAAAATAACCTTTGGCTTGAATTTGGACTTTGATTTTGAGAATTTCAGACTGGACTTTTGGTTTGAACTCTTAACATCCAGGGGCACT
>PVKC010005946.1:20674-32191 GCA_004027635.1 Crocidura indochinensis | reverse complement strand
GCCAGGAGTAACAAGCCCTGAGCATTGCTGGGTATGGCCCAAATCAAACAAATTTGTCTGGTATTTTGGGGGGAAAGAGGACCACACTTACTGGTGCTCAGGGACCACTGACAGCAGTGCTCAAGGAATTGTATTCAGTGCTGGGAATCAAACCCAGGGTTGCTTAGTACAAGACAACCTGCAACTCGCTATTCTCTCTCCCTCCAGTTCAAGTTGAGTTGCTCATGTTTCAATGTCACTGGTGGAGGAGTGTATAATCAGCAGCTAGAGGAAGAATCATCTTCCTCTCTTCTTCCCACTTCAAAGTCTACTTTCCAGCTCCCTCTTCTCTTGTCTCAGCTGCCTTAAATGCACTGTCAGCAACATTCCCCCTCTCCATCCTAGACACTAGGACAGGATGGGTCCTAGGAGCTTGCCCTATCAAAACTCCACCCTTTCTGGCTAAAGGTGCTCTAGTGGAGGGCTGGCAACCCTCAGCAAGTACACACACACACACACACACACACACACACACACACACACACACACACACACACACCACCTATCAGCTATACCCTGCAGCTCAGGTTATACAGGGGATATTTGCACTCTAGTCCCAGCCCCAAACAGACCCCGCCTCCTCCTTGGTCACTCTGTTGTCCTGACCCTGCTTCTTCCACCACATTCCTGGAAGGAGCAGCCATGGGGACGGCTGCATGCAGGGCCAAAGAGCCTTGGATGCAACTCCAGAAGTTTCTGACTTCCTGGCGGGCCAGAGAGCAAGACTGGGACCAGCATCTGGATGAGGTATACATGTTGCAGCAGAAGAGGTAGGAACCCCAGTCAGTGTCCCTCCTAAATGCTGTCTCCAACTGTCACTTTGCTCTCCCTGATAGAGTACCCTGAGAACTCAGGGCCAGGATAGAATCCCACCTTCCCTCTCAGGGCTCTCACTGCCTTCTGAGTGGTGATGTTGAATATGGGGGAGACACTTGGAATGTCGACTTAAATGTAGGTGTAGAATGACACCCTGGCTGTAACCTGTGTACCTAGGTCATGAGGGGGGCCTCCAAAGGGAACAGAGAGGACAGCAAAGGTGTAAGGGGGAGGAGACAGATTGACTGGTGGGAAGCAGGTGCTGGGCAGGGATGAGCACTCTTGTGGGTTCTTAAAAAAACTTGCTGGTGTAATTAAGTGTGGGATTAGCATCAGTATAAAGGGAAGTAGGGTGCATGGGGAAGGGGAAGAAGGTTTGGGGGACAGGTACGAAGGCTGACTGCTTGAGAAGAAACACCAGGAGGCACTGGGGAGTCCTGGATTTAGCTCATCTGCCCTCTGTTGAGAGTCTGATGTGTGCAGTGGGCTGTTGTGGTATTGGCAGAGACCAGTGCCCAGGCCAGCTCCTGGCACACACTCGGTGACTCTAGGACTGGCACAATTGGGGGCATTTCCAGTAGCCCAGATGTCTGGATTTTCCAAATGTTCCAGATATCAGAACTGGAGGGGTTTCCAGAGCAGAGATCCAGCGGCCTATGTTTCGAAGAGTTTGAAGAACATGTGAACAATAGAGAGCTGTCTGGGCAATGAAGGCAATTTCCTGAAATTTAGTCTGGGCTGCCTTGATGGACAGATGGGAGACCTGCCTATTTGCCTGACATTCCCCACCATTGCCCCCATTCAGAAGAGTCTTGCAGGTGACCAAATGAACAGCTATCATCATCTATAAATTCTTCATCACTTTAAAAAAGATTCAATTGTGTATTTTTTGTCCTGTACCAAGCTTTGCATGTACCACTGGCCCTAAGTCTAGCTCCATGGACCCCCCTCCCCCAAATGCTACAACCTCCTTGTCTTAGATCTCCAGTAGAGGGTGGCACTGAACAAGGTCCCAAAGAGAAGCCAATCTGTCTCCTCCCCCTTACACCTTTCCTGTCGAAGCAGACTGAGGGCTGGAGGTCTTCAAAATGCAAGGGACTGACCCCAGCCATTGGTCCCTTTTGAGTTCTTACCATTACTTGCAACTCAAAGTCCACTCAAAGAGAGGATTGGGGGATTCAGGATGTGAAACATAGAGGTAATCAATCTCCAGTCTTCCCTTCCTCTTTCCTGCCTGACCCTCAAATTCACAGACCCCAAGTTGGCCTTTAGAGCTAAGACTTTGGAGATTAATATCAGGTTGATTTTATGATTGAATGTCTCCTTTAATCCAGTCCAAGAGAAACAAAGTAGAGCTGACAGAGCATCAAGAAAAATATCCTGGCCTCTTCCTGTCTCTTTCTCAGTTCATCTCTTTACACCCTTCTACACAACATGAACTATCTCTGAAGTAACCCTGGTGGGTCCACAGACATCAATCAATTCTCTTCCACAAAGCCCCTGGACCTCTCTCAGACACCTTCCCTAAGACCTCCACTGAGTAACTCGGGAGCCTTCCTGGATGGGTGGGGGAAGAAATGCAGCAGGATGAAGGTCTTGGCAGTTAGGCAGACTCAGCCAGAATTCAGGACACAGATCCTCAAGCCATTCAGCCATCTGAGTCCTTGCTTGCAGGCCCAGACTCTCAGCTTCTCATTTTCTCCAAACCTATTCTTTATCTCCTAGGATTCAAGACTCTCCACTGCTCCAGGCAGCCCAGAAAAATGACCTGTGCACCCTGAAAAAACTTCTACTGGACCGAACCTGTGACTTCCAACAAAGAGGTGCAAGACAGAGGGAGGGACAGTTGCTAGAGCAGATGGAGATGCCCTGAGCATTTCTGCAGAGCCCAGAACTTTGGCTTCCAGGGCTCAAGAAGGCAGTTGATGATCTGTTTTTCTTGTACCACCAGGGGCCTTGGGGGAGACCGCGCTGCACGTGGCTGCCCTCTATGACAACCTGGAGGCTGCACTCATGCTGATGGATGCTGCCCCACAGCTGGTCAGGGAGCCCAGCACATGTGAGCCCTTTGCTGGTGAGGATCACAGGGCCATGGACACAGATATAGCCTTTTGACTTTACAACTATGCATCTACCTCTACAGTGGGGTTGGACAAGGGAGGATTGAGGGTATAGGGGTAAGAGCAAAACAAAGGTCCCTGGAGTCCTGGTCTCCCTTTCTACTTCCTGTGTACCCTGATACACACAGCTGGCTTTCCTTTTTGCATCATGACCTCAGAATTACTTATGTTCTCCTTATCATGAGTTAGTGGGAGGGCCTGAGGGCTGGAGAATTAGTATGAGAGTAGGACATTTATTTTAGATGTGGCAACTGGGATTTGATCCGCATCATCCAATATAGTTTCCTGAACACCACCAGAGCATAATGCCTTAGCACAGTCAGAAGAATGCTCTGAGCACTGCTATATGTGCCCCCCCCCCATAAAAAAGAAGAAAAAAAGATGAGCTAGGAATGTGAGTTGTGTGGCCCAGATCTCATCACTGCTATGGTCTGAGAGAAATCTCTACACACGTTTAGTGGATACTTCCTTTGCAGAAGGGGTTGGAGGGAGAGCTGCAGAGTCTCCAGAGAACCAGGGCACAACCGAGGATGGAGGGTCTCTCCATCCTCCTCGTCCCGCATACCAGGTGGCACAGAGGAGAAGACCATAGGGGAAGCTAGTCTAGGGGGACCTTACAAGATCTTAGTATTCCCAGCGATGGGGGTCTCTTCGTGCCAGGTCAGACGGCCCTGCACATCGCCATCGTGAACCAGAACGTGAACCTGGTGCGCGCCCTGCTGGCCCACGGTGCCAGCGTCTCAGCCAGAGCCACCGGCAGCGCCTTCCACTACAGCCCCCGCAACCTCATCTACTTCGGTTGGAGCCAGGCCCAGTTCGGGAAGGAGGAGGAAGAGGGAACCCCGGGAAGGGACTGAGGGCAGCTTTGTGCCTGGGGTGGGGAGAGTCAGCACTTAGGGCTGATGGGCAGGGCGAGGCTGCCTGGTCCTGCTGCCCAGGGTCCCCCAGGCCCAAGCTGGGGAAAGAGCAGGGGAGCCCTACCCTGCCTGTCTCGTGCTCTCCCACCATGGAGCCCTCTGTGTCCTCTAGGAGAACACCCCTTGTCCTTTGCCGCCTGTGTGGGCAGTGAGGAGATCGTGAGGCTACTCCTGGAGCACGGGGCTGACCTCCGTGCCCAGGACACTCTGGGTAAGCACTGGACCAGGAGGGCAGCCAGACTGGGCGAGGGTGGGGATGGGGAGGGAGGAGCAGAGACCTCCAAACTTAGCTTCTCCTCCCACCAGGCAACACGGTGCTGCACATCCTCACTCTGCAGCCCAACAAGACCTTTGCCTGCCAGATGTACAACCTGCTCCTCTCTTATGACGGGCTAGACAGCCAGCTGCAGCCTCTGGACCTCGTGTGCAACCACCAGGGCCTCACCCCCTTCAAGATGGCAGGCGTGGAGGGCAACACAGTGGTGAGGGGCGTTCCCACTTCATGGGGCCTCTTCATGACTTTTCTTCCCAAATTGCACAAAAGGTGTCACTATTACATCCTCACAGTGCCAGCTTGGCCTTTTCTGAGCTTCTTGCTTTAGAGTGTCAAGTTCGGTGATGCAGAGTTCTTGTCCCTTTGCTTCTTCTCTGTTTTCACAATGCCATATGATTTGTGGGCATGAGAGAGTCCACAAGAGGCCAGTTAAGTCCCAAATATCCACTGAGGGAGACATTTGCCTTACCGGTTTCTTCTCACTTCATCTCCCCTATCCACACTCATGTTCCCCCAGATGTTCCAGCACCTAGTGCAGAAGCGGAAGCACATCCAGTGGACGTATGGGCCACTGACCTCCACCCTATATGACCTTACGGAGATTGATTCCTGGGGAGAGGAGGTGTCCTTTCTGGAACTTGTGGTCTCCTCCAAGAAGCGGGAGGTATGAATGCCAGGGAAGGGTTGAGTGTGCTGAGAACCTGGGCTCTGTACTCATAGCCAAGCCCTGGATGGAGGATTTGAGGAGAAACATCCCCTTCAACATTTCAGTCCAGCCTCTGCTCTCCCTCTGTAGAGATCTAGCCCCTTTATCCTCCCTGTCTTCACCTCACACCATAAGTTTATAACTGAGTTACTTTCTAACATTCTTTCAGCATCCTGAACTAGCTGTTGGGTCCCAGACTTCTTTTCTTTTTTTTTTTTTTTTTTCGCAATGAACAAAAATATAAGGAGCTCAGTTGAACTCAGGAACCCCAGTTGAACTTAGGAACTGCCTCTCTATCCGCAAGAGTTGTGGAAAATGGGGGGTGAATGACATCAGGGCTATTCCAGGCAGAAGCAGTTGCACAGAGTTTGGCTAACTTGGCTTGCCTAGAAGAGGTCCAGCAGGAAGGACCTGCACTAGGTCATGGGGGTGGGGGTGTTTTGGGGCTCAGGAATGCAGAAGAAATGTAGATTTCCAGAGAGGAGAGCTGTCAGATTGTGCTTATCTGAATGATACAAGGTAAAGAAAAAAAAATATGTTGATGTCTGGTCACTGGCAGAAAATGGTTCCAGCTTTCAGGAACCTCCAAAACAGTGCAGCAGAGATTAAGTTACTTTTCCTCATCTACATAGGAGACATTCTAGGCCCTAGAATCTAGAGCAAAGAGCTCTTAGACTCATGCTCTCAGGACAGGGAGGACAGGGAGGACAGGGAGGACAGGTCTGTGTTATCCTGATCTGAGTAAAGGCCTAGAAAAAGCCAATAGAGGATGGTTAGGAAGGAGGACTATGTCCTGTTTGCTTTCGTCACTTTCAATTCCCATACCCCCCTTCCCTAAGGTTTTCTCCTATAGGCTCATTCTTGTCTTATTCACATCTTTGTCTGTTCCTTCAGCATCACTAGCTGGCCCCTATTTATATTCCTGCTATCCTGCCTTCTCTCAGAAATTTCAGCCTTGCTTTATGGCAAAAATAAAGACTCTTGGGTCAGAGCACCTTCAAAGAGCACCATAAGAGCACTGATGTCAAACAAGTCTAAACCCTCTGTTCACTGTCATCTTTCCCTTTTCTTCTGGGTCAGTCTGCTAAGAGTAAGTCCTCTAGCCATGCTTGGAATGTATCTATTCCTACTTTTCCATCCGACTCAACGTCCTGGTTCTTTCCCAATTTTCTCCTCACTGTAGCTCACACCAGAGCACCTACCCACATAACTGAGATTACGGCCACACCAGTTGCCCAAACTCCTTCTTGTCTCCTTCCATCTTGTTTGCTATTGTAGTGATTGTCGACCATGGGTCTCATACACATCTCTGCACACAGAGTTGGGGGAAAAAAGAGTTTCATGCCTTTTGTGTCAGTGCTTATACATGTGCTTATTGGGTATTACACACTCTAATTGTGTGTGATACTCAAAGATGGTGACAGCAACCCTGAGATGGCACACACTGTCTCACTACCAGGGAGTCCCAAAGAGCAGTGTTTCCTGGACCTCATGCAGTGCATGTGGGAGGTACCAAGTATTAAACTTGAGGTCTTAAATATGTGAGACAGTTACTTTTGTTTTGCAGCCACCCCCAGACTCCTACCTATACTCTTTGTTATCCTAATGTACCCCAGGATGCTTGTAGAGTGAAGCAAATTCCTTTCTTATATGAACCCTCCTAGACCCATTACATTGGAAAAAGAATTTCAAATTCCCTGCTTAGACATTCAGTGTGGTTTCTGCTTTCTTATTCATTCCAACTTCTATCCACAATTGTCCTAGTTTTTCCAATATACACACTGTCAAATGCTTTCTTATACCTTTTCTACCTTGGGAACTGCTGCTCCTTCATAGAATAATTTTCCCTAGCTCCTCCTTTCACTCAAAGAATATCCTTCAATACCACAAGGGTGCTCTGATCCTAATTTCTACTGTTTGAAGGGTACATGAGCAACATCAATCTGAGCTCATGCAGCATAGTAGAACTACATACAAATAATTGTCTGTAAAATCACAGTTGTTTCTTGGAATAAATGATAAAATGCTGGTTATCTTCTAGCTTTGAGGATTTTGGACAGGGCAAGGTGAGAGTGGGCATGACCTTGTATTACCTCTTGTTATATTGGTCACACACCAAGCTACACTTTTCTTTCCTGGCAGGCACGTCAGATCCTGGAACAGACCCCTGTAAAGCAGCTGGTGAACTTCAAGTGGAAGAAATATGGAAGGACCTACTTCTGTGTGCTGGGTGCCTTGTATGTGTTTTACATGTTTTGCTTTACCATGTGCTGTGTCTACCGCCCCCTCAAGTTCCGGGATGGCAATCGCACCGATGCTAGAGACAACACTATTCTTCAACAGAAACTCCTGCAAGTGAGTCTTCTCTGGAAAGCGATGGGAGAGGGTTGGAGCAAGGGTTATTAGTGCTTGAGACTGAAGCAATCCTGCAGATTGGGCTCCAGCAACCAAAGACCTTGAACCAACCAAATTGAAATTAGCCTTGAAATATAAGGATCAAAGAGAGGACCAGATAGGGGAAACACTCATGGTTCAGGGAACTGTGGATTTTCTTCCTTATTGGGAAAGAATCTGTAATGGTAACTAAGCCACACAGATGTCAATTTCTTCATAATTTATATGGAAGTGTCCACCAGTTTTAAATTTGGACTCAAAAATGAAGCCTTGATATTCTCAAGAAGGGAAAATTGTGCCCAAGTATGTTTCTTAGCTTATTTCTGGTCTGTCAGGACAAACAGATCAGGTGCTAATCTGTGATCTCTCTGTGTACTATCAATATGAATGCATTGACAATACTGTGTCAACTGTCAGCCCAGCTGGCAGCATACTACAAAGGGTTGCCTAGTTTGACATACATAATCTCTGAAGCTCTTTTAACTCATTGTGATTCCCTCTGATGGAGACTTTTAGTTACTTGTGCATAGAAGAAGGCTGATTCTGAGGTGTATAGTACCAGAGTGATATCAGAGTGTTTTGAACCTAAAACACATCAATACACTCTAATAAGAATACACTCTAATATGTATGCTTCTCAGCATACTCATTCAACAAGTATTATTATTATGCATTGTTGTTTTATTGTACATAGGTAACCAACATTTCTGTCTTGGTAACTAGAGCATAGGTGGAAGTGTGTGCAGGCATGTGGGCAGAAAGCAAGAAAAAGGAAGAAAAATTCTGTTAGGACAGGAATTCCGGTGACTGTAGAGTATACTCCATCTTTGTAGGATGTGTTAGCTTCATGAAGATCTTAGATCACCTCTTAGAAAGAGGTGACCTGAGTCAGAAAAATAACATAAATTGCCTGCCTCACCAAAGGATAAAAGGCCTGAGTAAGGTTATAACAAAGACAGTGGTACATGCACAGGAAAAACAGTATAGAAGAGTCCCACTTGACCCCATAGTAGATCAAGACATTATGATTCTTGAATTGCTTCTCAATAGACTCTCAGAGAGCTTGTCTTTGAGTTTCATAAGCAGGGTCTGCTGCCACAAAAAAAGCTAAGCTGAGTGTTGGGATTTTTGCCCTGCCAGAGTTGAGCATAGGAGTCTGCCCCATGAGTCACAACGTAGGCAGGAGAGACCATGCAAAGAGAAAAGATAGTGTGGGTGGGCCAAGTGGGCTAGGTAAGCAACTTGAAATAGGGAAATAGACAGGCATAAATAAATTGGGATCAATAGACTTTTCCCAATGTTTCTGGCTGTTTCCCCAAGTGTGTTCTTTCCCAGTTTCCTTTGCATCAAAGCCACTCAGGTTTGTTTTTTTTTTTTTTTCTGAATTTAAAATGTAGGAAGTGTGCAAGTGTGCTGGCCTTAGTGTTTTTTTGTGCTATGTTTTAGGCAACCTTAACTTTTCTAGGAGCTAGGTGGACATTCTTAGGTCTAAACACATTCGCACATCCTTACCTTGCTATTTATTTTTTCCTTCTTTCTCATTAGTTTTTTTTTTTTACCCATTTACCTCCATTTACATAAAAGTCACATTGACCCAAATTAACTTTTCTTAATGGGTGACAATGGCAAAGAAAACTAAGAAAGCTTCTGAGGAAGGGTTTAGTGGTAAGTAAAATCTAGACAAGCTCTCTATTCTCAAATTATATCCCTGTATCCAAGTTATATGTTTAGTTTCAGTATTTGTATTTCTTTTATGGTACAGCATATCCTTTGTATCATATCAGGGATTCTCCAAGTTATCAGCATGATTTCAAAGATTGTACTTTCATGATGCATTAGGTTTATTAAATAACACATTCTCTCCTCTATTCTGATTTTTGTTACTTTAATATCTTAGAAAATTGAAAATGCACCAATAGTGTCTGACTGGAGTAATATAATTGTTGGCAGATCAGTTAGCCCATGCAACGTTTTTTCTCATTCTTATTATTTTTTTAATTCTATAGGTGAAGTACCATAGTATATTTTAACAATATAGTACAATAGTGTTTGAATTCATGCTTGTGGTGCAATGGAACTTTTTCTTATATCAATGAATACTTGCGTGTGGATTACATTAGTCAGTCTACAGTGGTCCTCAAACTTCGGCCCGCAGGCCACATATTGTATTTGTTACCGTTTTGTTTCTTCACATCAAAAGAAGATGTATGCAGTGTGCATAAGAAGTTGTTCGTAATTTTTGTTTTTACTATAGTCTGGTCCTCCAATGGTCTGAGGGACAGTGAACTGGCCCCTGGTAGAAACACTGTGGATCTTATGAGAATAAAGAAGTCACCAGGACCCAGGAGAAAAACCTAACAACACTAATAAAGTTAAATTGAGAGAAAAAAATCCATTATTTATATGCTATGACTGGGACGATACAAAATTAGACACAGATGAGGAAGGAGTTAATCAAATTTACTTCTCTCAGTTTGGGAGATTCTCTCATAGAATTTTTTTTCACTCTTAGTTACACTTTCAGTTGCTTCATTGTTCAGCTTGTTTCTTTGTTCAGTCATAAAAGTTAAGTTTTGCCGGAATTTCCCAATAAGATTCTTTACTCTGCTCAACCTATACCAGATTTAGACAGAACTAATGTGATAGTACTAGTTATCTTGGAATTCCTGGTGAGTAGAAAGTTCAAAGTCTGAGAGTCAGGAGACAAGTTTAATCCTAACTCCAAAATATTTGTTTAATGTTGGGCAGTTCTTTTCCTCTCTTGCTAGATAAGTGGATTTTAATCAAGATTATACATTAGAAACATGGGCATCTGTGTCTCTTTAAATGATTGGTTCTTCCTATGCTATAGTATACCTAATCAATAAAATTACTTCTGGCCAAAGTCTTGCCTTTGATATGGGTTGAACCTAAATAGTGTTTAGGAAGTCCAAGGGTTTCATTAATGATTCTTGACCAATTAGGTCAACAGTTGAGCACAAGAGCCCAAAGATGGGGCCGGGCGGTGGTGTTGGAGGTAAGGTGCCTGCCTGCCTTGCCTGCGCTAGCCTAGGACGGACCTCGGTTCGATCCCCCGGTTTCCCATATGGTCCCCCAAGCCAGGAGCAACTTTTGAGAGCCTAGCTGGGAGTAACCCCTGAACGGCACTGGGTGTGGCCCAAAAACCAAAAGAAAAAAAAAAGAGCCCAAAGATAGGAATTGCTTGGATCTTTCAGATCCAGGAAAACACAGGTTATTCTGAAACTACTCATAGCCTTCAATGCTGCATCCAGTAATTCTGGAAATCAAACCCAGGTCAGGTACATGCCAAACATGTACCCCTATTGCTATACTATCTCTGAGGTCCTACTATAGTGTTTTGAAAAACCTCCTTTGTTTTTGTTTTTGTTTTCATACTCAGTGGTGCTCAGGACTTTCTCTGCATCCACTGTTTACTCCTGGAGGTTCTCAAGGGACCATATGGGGAGCCAAGTATTGAATCTGGGTTAACCATGTGCATAGCATGTGACTTATCCACTTATCTCTTAGCTTGTATTTTTGAGTGATTCTAATATTTACGCAACACGGAAAACTACCAGCTTCCATCTTTGCGATCTAAGCAGCTTGGACATTTCAGAATCATTCTGATCAGTGAGGTTTCTAATGTGCTTTTTCAGCCAGAGGGCACCAAGCGTTCTGCCTAAGATTTCCTTTCTGCCTCTCTTAAGTCCCATTCTCTTCTCTGACTTTTCTCTAAAACATTCCACTAATTCATCTACTAAATAAACAATCCTCAAAGGCTTTTGAAGACCCTGTAGAACCTATGCATTGTTCTAGGTGTTAGAAATTCAACATGTTCTGAGCAAAACACAGTTGATCTATGCCCCTGTTTGTTTACTACCTAGTTTGCATTACTTAAATGAATAGATATTGATTACAATCTGTGATTATTACAATTCACATTTTTTTCTATGATAAGAAAAAGGACAGAATAGTAAGTGCATAAAACAGAGATCTCAGTGCTTAGAAAGGCTTTTTTTGGGGGGGGGCACACCCGTTTGATGCCCAGGGGTTACTCCTGGCTAAGCACTCAGAAATTGCCCCTGGCTTGGGGGGACCATATGGGACACCGGGGGATGGAACCGTGGTCCTTCCTGGCTTCCTGGCTAGCGCTTGCAAGGCAGACACCTTACCTCTAGCGCCACCCCACTTCTAGTGCCACCTCACTGGTCCCATTAGAAAGGCTTTTTTTTTTTTTTTTTTTTTTTTTTT
>PVKC010005946.1:0-20574 GCA_004027635.1 Crocidura indochinensis | reverse complement strand
CTTTGGTTTTCGAAAACTGTCTTTGCAGGGGCAGAACACATATGAAGGGGTCAAGGGGGGGGGCAGGGATTTATGACAGATTGGTCTAGGGGATGTGATGGAGAGACAAGAAGCAGAGAATGATTTTCAGAGACTTACTCTAGGTAAAATCCTCATGATTAGATGATGGAGTGGAGTATAAAGCAAAGGAGAAGGCCATAACAGAAACAACTATTGCTCTAAGAGCTAGCAAGATAGTGCAGTGGATAAAGAACTTGCCTTTTATGCACCTAAGCCAGGTTTGATCTCTGGCCCCCCATATGGTTCTCTTAGCACCACCAGGAGTAATTCTGAGAACAAAGTCAAGAGTAAGCCCTGAGCCCCACTTGCTGTGCCCCCAAATCAAATCTAAACATTCCGCCCATCCTGGACTGTGGGATTGTACTATCCAAGCATCATTATTCCTCCCAAACTCTGAACAACCCAAATTACCTCAGCTTTGTGAAACTATAACTGATATTCAACTCTACATAATTTTAATCAGGGGTTTTAACTAATTCAAAGTAGGAATGAGGGGACACAGGGAACCTAGTAAGTTAAAATAACATTTATGGGCATTTGGATTTACCCAGCTATCTGAGATTGTATCAATTGTGCTGATTCTAACAGAAAGGAGAAGAACTGGGTGTTCCTCTGATTTCTTAATTTTAATATCTGATGATGTTTTGTGATATAAAACTACATGTTGAAAAACTACTTTATATCAGTTAATCCATTTTAGAGATTGCAAGTCAGGGATCTTTTGCTAAGGTATATAACCTTTATTAAGTTTATATAACTTAGCAAAAGACACACTAGCAAGGGCAATGCAAGTATTGGAGTTCTGATATACTTTGTTTCTACAACCACACCTTTGAATTGAAAAACCAATTCCAGTCATCTCTTTCCCTGAAGGGGTGTGCATGGTCTAGTTTTATTCCAATAGGACCGATTGCACAATAAATTCATGCCTCAAGACCCCTAGGGACCTAACCAAGTCTTGTCACATACTCTGTTAGCTGACCTAGTGAGAGAGCCCAGATGGTGGAAGCAGAAGATCAAGTTTTTCCTTTGATGTGCAAGTGCCACTGTACTTATTATCTTATTAGGTTATTGTCTCTAGTTTTAGTAACAAGCACCATTTCTTTTTTAATGTGCTTAATCTACTGACATAGAGGACAAGTCATTCTGTAGAAATGAACATGGAATTATTTGCACAGAGTAGAACTTTCCTAAGTTAATCCTGACCAGAGATGAATAAACTCTTGGAAGTCACTTCTCTACCCACTCATTTCCACTCTTTTATGCTCCCATTATTCTCAACTTGGGATATATACTAAAAAAAAAAACCCACATGTCAAAAAATACCAAATGCTTGCTCCAAATAAATAAAAGTCTTCTTTGGATCATGGAGTATCAGTGCTGTGACAGAAAAATTGGTGGTGGGTTGACCAGGAAGTGCCCACCCCCCCACCTTGGTGCTTCCTTACAAACTCTTCCTTAACCAACAAGAGTCTTTCTGGAAATAATGCTCCTTTGAAAGCCTTGGAATTAGGGTTAGAAACAGGGTATAGGATTATAGTTTAACATCTATTTCTAATGCCTCCCTATTTCCTCTGGGTTGCCCAGACTTTCTGCCTTTCCTGGCAATGATGAACTCTGCTCAGCTGTGCCCACCCCACTGGTCATTTCTTTGAAGTCAATGAGCTCAGTCAGCTGGCAGGAGGTAGAGATCATTATAAAATATGAATGGTCGTCTCCATGGGTGTGCTGAATGTTGACAGCTACTGAAATGCCAAGCTCTGTATGCCATGATGTCACGAATTCCTGTCTTCATTGGAAGACATTCATTGTTCAAGAGATGAGTGGGTATTTTCTCAGTACATCATTAGCCAGGCCTGCTGAGGTGACCGTAAGCTAGGATCTGGAAATCCCCTTTCCCACTTCTGGATTCTCACTCTATTTCTTGCCAATGTTGAGATGCTACTCAGTGTGACCTTCCTGCTGAGTGTGCCTACCCTGTTCCTCCTCTTCATTCCTTTCTTTCCTCTTTTAATGGTCTTCCTACTATAAATACACTATGCATGAGAAGGAAGAGAAAGCCACCCTTGCTCTCAGAAAGCTTTCAGATTACTGGTGAGATGTAAGTACCCAAAAATGATGGTGTGTTAGAGGGCTGTAAGCAAAGTAAACACAGGTTCCTATAGGAATACCTGGCTTGGTCATAGAGGGGAAGAGAAAGAGGCATAGGAGCAGAGCAGGTACCTGAGTCATGAAAGTTGTGTTTCACCAGAGCAACAGTGGTGATGGCATTCTCAGTCAGGGGCCAGTCTTAATGATGGCCTAACTTCACCCGCAAGTACCCTAATAGTCCAAAGAGAAGACAGATGACACAGCATAAGGAGCAGGAGATAGACAACCATTCTTAAACTACTTGGATCTCATTTTTATATTCTTTGTTGTTATTGTTATTGCTTTTGTCTCTGTGCTTGGAGGCCACACTGGAAGCCATACCAAGAAGTTTCTTGGTATGGTTGAACATGTGTGAACTGAACATGTGGTACCAAAGATGGAACCCAGGGCCTCACTCATGCAAAGCATTTGCTCTGCCCATTGAACCACACCCAAGATCTCACTTTTATGTTATTTTAACACACACATATAAAATTGTAATTGTTCTAGTTCCTTTCATTGGTATTATGGTGTATGAGGGTTGTGCATGTGCTTGGTAGAAGTTTGTATTTTTGGTGCTCAAATGCTTGACTAAGATTCTCATTGGGGTGAGAGGAGTCAAACACTTTCAGTTGTAGTGATTATGTATGTTCTCATCTAGGTTCAAACTCTTTTTTGTTGTTTTTATTTTTGTGTCACACCCTGCAGTACTCAGGGTTACTCCTGGCTCTACACTCAGAAATCTCTCCTGGAAGGCTCGGGGGACCATATGGGATCCTGGGATTCAAACCACAGTCCTTCTGCATGCAAGGCAAACACCCTATCTCCATGCTATCTCTCTGGCCCTAGGTTCAAAATCTTGAGCAGCGTTGCTCACACAAACCAGGGATTGAACCCCTGGATGCAGTGCTTGTACATTTATGCGATTTCAGTGCTTGAGAGGAGCCACATAATCTAGTGCTGAAGAATATGTACTTTAATATGTACTGTGGGGGCTAAGGTCCTGAAGCAGAGTTCACAGGACTATGGCAAATGGAACTCATGGCCACACATTTATCTTTGCAAATACTTTACCCTGAGTCATCCCTGGATCCCTCTTTTTCATATCCTTAGCTAATGATGACTACTTCTCATTAAGAAAATTCATAAGTAAGATTTAAAAATCCAGTAGCAGGTAGAGAAGAGCACCCATATGTTGACCTGCCTTCTTACCTTCATCTTATTCCCTGCAACTAGCCAATTTTAACTTTATTTAGTTCTTCATCTTTGCTCTTAGATCTTTTCTGATGCCAAAAGTGCTTCTCATTCTGTTCACTAATTCAATTAACTCATATATTGATTCATAAGAAAGGTTAATATATAAATGGATGTGCTTATCATTTGTTAATGTATATAGCATTCCCATTGCACCTTTATTCTTATTCTAAAGAATTTGGAAAGCCAGGAAAAGTGTTAAACCATGCCTGGGGGTCTTGCATCTTTTCATGTTTATCCTTGGACCTGATGGACAGGGCACTGGAGAGCAGAGCTCTGAACTGAGCGAAGGGAGCCCTGGAAAGAAGACTGAACCTCTGGTACCTGGGAATGAGTGTGTTTGCCAGTTTCTTTGCCCAAACATCACCTTGATCTCCAAACCTGCAAAGAACTGTGAATCTAGGACATTATGAATCAGATGGTTAGAATAGGGTCATTTAATTATTAACTTTTGGAAGAACCATTTTTTCATAGTGGCTGCCCCTGTTTCTATTCCTACCAACAGAGTACAATTGTTTTCTTTGTTTCCATTCGTTGGAGAACATTTGCTTTTTTTTTTTTTTTACTTCTTTTGTTTGTTTGCCCAAACCCAAGAGTGCTCTGAGCTTACATCTGACTGCATTACTCAGGGATCACTCCTTGATGGGCTCAGGGGATCATATGGGGTAATGGGAATTCAAGCAGGATCTATCAGGTATGAAAGAACATCTCATTGTGCTTTAAAAAATCTCATTGTGCTTTATTAAAACACTATGGCTTATCAAAAGTTGTTCATACTACAGTTGTTTCAGGCATTCAGTGTTCGAACACCAATTTCATCTCCTGTGTGATCTTCACTCTATCATTGTACCCAGTTTCCCTCTTACCTTCTAAGCCTGTACCCTTGACAAGCACAATATAATTATTTATATTTATTTATTATATTTATTTATATTTATATTAAAATTGTTGGTAAGTGGAATTATAAAAAAAAAAAGTTCAGTATAGGGGCCAAAGCGATAGTGAGGAGGTCATTTACCTTGCATGAGTCTGACCCAGGTTTGATTATTGCATGCCATATGGTCTCCCGATCCTGCCAGAAGTAATTTCTGAGCATAGAGTCAGGAGTAACCCCTGAGTGTTACTGAATATGACCTGCCAAAATAAAATTAAGTAAAAGAAAGTTTTTGAAAAGTGTTATATATCACAACGAGATTATTAAAGTCACTGTCTGAAGATTTGCTGAGTTGTCTGTTGCTAATTGAGCCTTCTGTGTTTTACTTTTTGCTTATTGAGCTTATTTGGTTTCTATGCTACTTTCCTGACTTAATTTTCTCTGCTCCTACTGTACTGTCAGTATTATGGAATTTGAAGATGTCACACATGGCCATACACGTGGCCATGAGGTCCAGAGACTGCAGGGTCTATGTACCTGGGGGGTTCATTGGCATGGTGTCTCTAGAGATTAGTTATGAAAGCAATAAAGTTGTTCCTTTTGTACGGCAGTAGTTTTGCACATGGATGTGACTTCTAGGGCTTCAGGAGTGTTGAGATTTGGCTCACCTCCCCTTTGAGGATGCCCCAGAGTTTTTATGACATGCCTATGAGTTTCATCAACTTGGTTTGCCTTTCTTCCAGAATTAGTGTGATATGTAACTATTTACATGGTGGTGAGGCTACTGGGGCTTCCAGGTGCATTTGGATTTGAATTTCCTAATACTAAGCCTCTTTTCATGATGGGAACTTCCTATGTTTTTATTATTAAAGCATATTTATTATACATGCAACTTCTATGTTCATTTTTTTTGATTTAGTAGCTTTTTTTTGCTATAGAGTTGTATAAAGTATAATTGAATTAAATTTTTTTTTGGTTTTGGGGTAATACATGGTGGTGCTCAGGAGTTTCTCTTGGTTCTCAGAAATCACTCTTGGCAGGCTCAGGGGACCATATGGGATGCCAGGAATTGAACCCAGGTCCATCCTAGGTCGTTTGCGTGCAAGGCTGTGCTTCACTTCACCCTGTATTTTTTTAAATCTTTTTTGAAACATTTGTGACCTACAGAGTTCTTCATAGTTGAATTTCAGATATATAATGAGTCACTGCCATTCCCACTACCAATGTCAACCTCCCTCCATCAATGGACCCAGAAAACATCCTGTAACACCACACTCTGCCCACTGGCCTTCCAGTATAACAGGCCCCTTTAATTTTAGATTGTTAAAGTTTAGGTCCCTTGATTCTATTGCCATTGACTTTGGCTTGGCTATTTAGTTCTGTCCTTATTTATTTCCCACCAGTTCATCCAAGATCACTTAGTTACTGGCCCCCAGCCTTTTTTTTATTCCTTTCTTCTTAAGAACTATCATTGCTTTTATTGTAACTTTGACACATAAAACTATGCGTTCCCTATAGAGAACAGTTTAAAACAAACAGAAATGTTACTAGTTTGTTGTGCTCTTGGAGATCATTGGGGAAAGAGGTTCTGTATAGACAGTGGCACTCTTCAGCCTGGTTTATGGTTTAGGGAAGTAGCTACTTTGGGACAGTTTAATGGCAAGTAGAGCTGAGCAAAAGTTCAGTTCTCTGTATCCCCTATTACTCACTGGTGAAGTTATTCAGGAAACTTGCAAAATAATCTGCTAGAAAGAGTTGGAGATACTGCTGACACAAATTTCCAGAAGGGATTTGTGTAACCAAATTATCTCCAACAGTCTCTATTGTTGGGATTTCACCTTTTCATCAACTCCATAGTGAATCTCTTTCAATTGTCCTCTAGAGGCACTCTGATCTCTACAACTCTAACCTATTTCTTTTTTTCCTTCATCCAAGGAAATATTAGCAGCAACTCTCCTGACATACTCAACCAAGAAACAAAGGTTTTATAAGAATATCTAATATTTGAGCAGGTTAAAAAGTAGTTTATTTCTAGATTTAATGTCATTTTGTTTACCCATTTATAAAGTTATTACTTGTTGCACTACCTACTACCTGATTATCAGAGAGTTGGAGGGTTTTATAATTAAAGACAGGCTAGAGAAAATTAAGATAAAACATTCAAAAGGACTAAAGTCCAACACAGGC
Organism: Crocidura indochinensis; assembly: GCA_004027635.1. NCBI lineage: Eukaryota > Metazoa > Chordata > Mammalia > Eulipotyphla > Soricidae > Crocidura > Crocidura indochinensis. The sequence goes on along the minus strand of PVKC010005946.1, from coordinate 14,069 downwards.
TGCTAGATCTATTGTTTACCAGATAGAATGACATCAATCCTTTGCCTGGTCTCGCTGGGATTCAGGTGCTTATCTGAGACCTGAGATATTTTTGCCATTTGTCCCTAAGTGTAGTTCATTCTCCACTTCCATAAAGGCTATGTTTCTGACTTCTGAGCTGACTCACATTCTGAGAAGCTGGATTCTAGTAGCTGCTTTCTTTTAAACCCTTCCGACCTTAGACCATCTATCTCTATTTCACAAACAATGTCTCTCACTAGACCAATGCACATACTGCTGAAGCAGCCTACAGAGACACTTAGAGGTTTCTAATTTATTAGCCAACTGAAAGCAACTGACATCCTTTATGACTAATGACAGTGCATGTTTTTCTAAGCTCAGCTCATCAACTTTCCCCACTCACCGTGGGTACTTTTAACTCCTGTATATTTAGAGATGTAATCTTTGAGTGTAGAATGCCCAAAGCCTCCAGGGTACCTAGGTAAATTGAAAGTATTTGCTTAATTTAATGTGAGGATTGTGCATACAAGAACACAATTTTCAGGAAAAAGAATCTCTAAGCATTAGGATATATTCTAATTGACTCATCCTTTTAAAAGGACGACAGGGATCATAACTGTAAGATACTGTTACTTTATATGGGTAATGTAAATATTTTTTACAGCTAGAGATTCAGGAGAAGGATGATAGTCCAACCACCTTTACCTTTGACCTTCTATATCTACTGTATTCCATTATGGAGATGTACCACAATTTTTTATCCATGTATCTCTTCTTGAACACTTGGGTTGTTTCCAGATTTTGACTGTTGTGAATAGTGCTGCAACAAACATAAGAAGAGAGAGGGCTTTTCTATAGTGTGCTTTTTGGGCCCCTAGGATATATTCCCAAGAGTGGTATTACTGGGTCACATAGGAGCTCAAGTTCTATTTTTTGAGGAATCTCCTTTATTATTTTCCAAAAAGGCTGGGTCAGTAGACATTCCCACCAGCAATGAATGAGATTCCCTTTCTCCCCACATCCACACTAGCACTGGTTGTTCTTGTTGTTCTTGATGTGTTCCAGTGATTGTGGTGTGATATGATATTACATTGTAGTTTTTATTTGCACCTCCCTGATGAGTAATGATGTGGTACATTTTTCATATGCCTTTGGGCCATTTGTATTTATTCTGTTTAATTCTTCTCCCCATTTTTTTTCTTTCCTTCTTTCTTTTTTTTTTTTTTTTTTTTTTTTTGGTTTTTGGGTCACACCCGGCAGTACTCAGGGGTTACTCCTGGCGCCATGCTCAGAAATTGCTCCTGGCAGGCACGGGGGACCATATGGGGCACCGGGATTCGAACCGATGACCTTTTGCATGAAAGGCAAACGCCTTACCTCCATGCTATCTCCCAGGCCCTCTTCTCCTCATTTTTGATGGAGTTAGATGAAATGTTATTTTAGATTACTGGTCTAAAAGGACTTAATTTGTATCCTAAACTCTTCTATTCCTGACTTTCACCCTCTAGGAAGCCTATGTGACTCATGAGGATAAGTTCCGGTTGGTGGGGGAGCTGGTGACCATCATTGGGGCAGTGATTATCCTGCTCTTAGAGGTGAGGTGTGGGCATGAACTGCCTTAGGTCAGACATGTAAAATACTGGAGAGAACTGCCATCCACACTAGACACTGATTTCTCTTACCCATCTCTTTCCAGATCCCGGACATCTTCAGGGTGGGTGTCTCTCACTACTTTGGACACACTGTCCTCGGAGGTCCATTCCACGTCATCATGTGAGTGCCCCTTCCTTTCCTCACCAGAATTATGGCATGCTTCCCTCTTTACTCTCAGTGATCTAGATTTCATCTCACCTTCTTCTGCAGAAATTTCTCACCAGCAGACTGGGATATGTTTTAGGCGTCAAGAAGGTGGGGCTCTTGCACTGCCATGCTGGGGTCTGGCGGCACCTAAAATAGTTCCAGGCCTCTATTGACTTCCTGCTCCCATTCTCCCCAGCATCACCTATGCCTTCCTGGTGCTGGTGACCATGGTGATGCGGCTCTCCAACATGGATGGCGAGGTGGCGCCCATGTCTATCGCCCTTGTGCTGGGCTGGTGCAGTGTGATGTACTTTGCCCGAGGATTCCAGATGTTGGGGCCCTTCACCATCATGATTCAGAAGGTCCGTGGTCATCCCCCAAAGCTTTCTTCAGCTTCAACCATGGGACCTTCGTAGTCAGAGGGAGGGTATGGGAGCAAATAGAAAGACACTTCTCTCAATCGAACTGGGGAAGCTATGGAGACCAGCTCCAAAACTGCTGAGATATGGGTAAAGAAAGGACCACACCCTCACTTTTCTGTTTCCTCTAGATGATTTTCGGAGACTTAATGCGCTTTTGCTGGCTCATGGCAGTGGTTATCTTGGGTTTTGCTTCAGGTAAGAACACTATTATCTTCACGTTCGGTCAAGGGTCCAGTCTCTACAAAGTTCCTTCTCACTCTTGCCCATAGTTCATATTGGCACACTTTCTTGCTCTATTTATTTGTTTGTTTATGGCTACACCCAGCAGTGCTCATGGGGATACTCCTGACTCAGGAATTACTCCTGGCAGGTTCAGGGGAACTATGATGCAAACACCCTAGTGACTGCATTATCTCTCCAGTCTCTTCTTGCTCCTTTTAAAGTGTAGTTCTTTACTCCTAGTAGGAAGAAAATCAAAAAGCACATGCCTATCCAGAGATAAGGACCACACAGTGTGTTCTAAAAGGTCGCTCTGAATTTCCTTGTTAACTAAATTGCCTTGCAAAATCATTAAAGAGAAAAGAGAAAGGAGTTATTGAGATTCAAAAGAGCAGCTAATGTCTAACAAAAACAAACTCTTAGTCTATGACTACAAAATTGAGGTCATTAGGATTGGAGAAAGAGCAGGCAGATGTACCGTCAGTCCTCAAACTACAGCTTGCGGACCACATACTGTATTTGTTCCCAATTTGTTTCTTCACTTCAAAATAAGATATATGCAGTGTGCATAGGAATTTGTTCGTAGTTTTTGTTTTTACTATAGTCTGGCCTCCAATGATCTGAGGGACAGTAACTGGCCCCCTGTTTTAAAAGTTTGAGGACCCCTACGTGTAGATAGTGGTGGGAGAGTATGGGCATTTTGGTGGTGCACATGCTGAGGTAACACTGTACCCATTAAAAACATAAGCAAGCTCTTGCAAATCAATGTTACTCAAGAAAAAATTAATTTATAATTTATTTTTAAAATTGTCTATTTGAAGTACTGTGATTTACATAATTAATTATAGTATTTCATACATACAATGTCATAACACTATACCCTCCACCAGAGTATTCATTACCTCCCACCATTGCCTCAAAAATTAATTTTTTTTGAAAGAACCACAAATGATGACAACATTCCACATGTTGGCTATGTCAAAGTTGAAATGCTTGTTTCAGTGGTTTGTCCTCACTCTACAGAGAGTTGCCATTGGAGAAAACTGAACAAAGGGCATTTGAGATCTGAGCATAAAAATGCTCACCTTTCATTATAGTACATGTTGTCTCAAATAAAAGTATTTTATTAAAAGGTGGGAGGTATATTTTGTTTTGTTTTGTTTTGTTTTATTTTTTATTTTTTTTTATTTTGGGCCATACCTAGAAGAGCTCAGAGCTTTTTTTTTATTTTTTATTTATTTATTTTTTGGGGTCACACCCGGCAGTGCTCAGGGGTTACTCCTGGCTCCATGCTCAGAAATTACTCCTGGCAGGCACGGGGGACCATATGGGGCACCAGGATTCGAACCGATGACCTTTTACATGAAAGGCAAATGCCTTACCTCCATGCTATCTCCCGGGCCCCGGGAGGTATATTTTGGAAAGAGGGCTTATCCACAGAAAAGACAGGCCCATTATGGATGTAACAAAGCCATATGACATCTGAGCAGAGACAGTGTGATATTAACTTCCATATGTATATCTGAGAAAAGAGCACAGAACCACCAGTAACATCAATGTGATTGGTTTTTCTATGCATGGTCTTCAAAGTGGAGAGAAAATGAGGTATCAAAAAAAAGTGAAGGGGCAAAGGAGAAAGGAAGATAAAAAGTCAAGGAGTTTGATGAATGAGGAAAGAAAGTACTGCTGAGAGGTAAATAGGAAAATGATAGAGACCCCTGGTCCAAGGCAGAGAACTGAGGCAAAGAATAAGAATAAAATAGGTAGACAAAGGGAGAGAAAGGGAGTTCACAGACATCCTTGAAGAAGAATGTCAGCAAGACCAATTATGTCCTCAAAATTTCAACTCATGATTCACAAGGCAAGGAGTGGGCCAGAGGATATTTTAAAACTTCCCAAATATAAATTATTCTCAATCCATACAACAGACACTATTCCTGTGTCCTCAGTAGCCCCCTGTTTATCAATGTTCACTCAGAAGAGAAAACATAGATATAATAATCTGAATTACAAAAAGGGTAAAACCATGTTTACCTGTCTGTCTAAAGTACAGCAATAAATTATGTTGAGCTCTTCAGCATCTTCACATTTCATATTAGGTAGACAGAAGAAACTAAACCAAAGAAATGGGCTGAAGAAACAAAACTAAACTTTCATTATATTTCAAAACAATTTTGATTGATTTACTATCAGTTAATAATGCTACAAAATTTCAGGAGTAGACCTTCAGCTTCACTCTGTATGTAAGTCACATGAAACTGAACACTAAAGTTTCACCACCAGAGATCACACTATCCACATGAACCTTTTTTCTCATTCCTCCCATCCCCTAAACTTGTATTTATTTGCTTGTTTATATTTTATTTGTTTATATATTGCATTTGTTTCTTTGTGGTGTCAGGGATAGAGCCCAGGATCTCACACATGGAAGGTCTGTGTTCTCATTTTAAGACAAATTTCAGGGCCTACACATTTAGCCAATTAAAAAAAAGAAGTTAGTATAGCCTAAACAACATGGTCCTATATGAAGACCTGGTTTCATTATACATTTTGGCTTAAAATCATAGTTCCCAAAGTGACATTGACCACATTAAGTGAGGACTTTCCTCTATTCCTCTTTTCACTTATTCTTTTCATCCTCTTCCCTGACAACAACAGTTGCTATTGCTGCTGTGATTACCAATGGTTTCACAGACACACTTGGTTGTGATGCTTGTCCATGTAGTCATAGTGCCCATGGAGGAGGGGATTGCATATCAGTCTGTGATGCTTACATACTTGGTTTGCCACGATTGCACTCCTATGCTCATAATATTTGCATATGTGCTTGCTGTGGCCAGAGATTTGTTGGGAAGAGTCACACTTTTTAGTTTTGGTACTTGTACACACATAACTGCAAAGGACTGTAGACTATTTGTGGATCTGGGGATTATAGAGAACAGAACCACCATGCCAAAGATCAGAGGTAACACTTGAAATTGAACTCACAACCCCAAGCTTGCAAGGCAGGTGATTTTTACACTGAACCATTTCTTGACTTACTTCAACCCTAGCTTCATCCATACATTTGTAGATCATAAAATAAAGCAACGGTAATTAACTTTTTTCTTAAGTAAATAAAGAAGCTATGCTTTGTCAGGACCAGTTTTCTGCTCTGGAGATCTCCTTGTTCATATTTTAGCTTTTCATACAAAAAGGTACTAATGAATGCTGCAGAAAGGTTTCAGAATACCTGGGATCATCTAATAACATTGAATAGAATTCTTAGGGTGGTGGTTGATTATATTAAAGGTGATGGGATGATATTTTTAATAGCACTTTTTCCTACCTTTGCTTGTGCTGAATTACATAAATGTTTTTTGAAATATGTTTTCGTAACTATGATTTTTGTCAATTTATTTGTTTGGGGGCCACATCTGCCTTGCACAGTACTTATTCTTGGTTATTTACTCAGGAATCACTCTTGAAAGTGTTCAGGGGAATCTTATATGTACAGAGAACATAACCTAGTTGATTTCATGGAAGGCATACTTTACCCTCTGTACATTCTCTCCAGCCCCATGGCATACCTTTTAAAAAGCGAGTTAGGTGAATGAATATACATTGGATGATATATTTAAATGTATAATATGCATAATATGTTAGTAAGATACTTATATTAATAATTGCCAAGTTAGTAATCCTAAAAATCATGATGATAAGTTTGATTAATGTCAGGGTTAGCTAGTGCAAGGAAATATGAGATTTATATGCATATACTCAAACATCAGCATTTATGGACAAATGTATGTGGGGTGGGTGCTTTCAGACATTCTACCTCTGTTGATTTTGGATGACTATTGACCAGCTCCATGCTGAGTATGATAATCAATTATTTTTTTATGTTCATGTCTCCTTTCTGGGTGGAGCAGCGTTCTATATTATCTTCCAGACAGAAAACCCAAACAATCTGGGCCATTTCTACGATTTCCCAATGTCTCTGTTCAGCACCTTCGAGCTGTTCCTCACCATCATTGATGGACCTGCCAACTATGATGTGAACTTACCTTTCATGTATGGCATTGTATATTTTGCCTTTGCCATCATCGCCACACTGCTCATGCTCAATCTGTTTATTGCCATGATGGGTGACACCCACTGGCGAGTGGCCCATGAACAAGATGAGCTGTGGAGGGCACAGGTAAGCCTGTTAGCCTTAGTCTCAATGAGGGGCTGGAGATAGGTAGAAAAATTTGTGATGGTATATACTCTTAGAAGAGTCTTGAACAATCCAGTATGGCCATTACATCCAAATAGCTACATTTAAATTGACAGAGCTACTCATAAAAGAGGGCAATGTGTTGGGACAGATATAGGTTAAATACCCAAATTCCAGAGTATGGTGGAAAAGAAAAAATATGTGCAGAAATCATTTGAGGGAACACTAGGAATTGGAAAGATTTTTCTGGTATATTCTTAAGTTTAACTTAAAACTATTCTTCTATTAAGTGCTACTACTCCCTGTTTCTATGCTCTTTTATTTGTAGCATTATGGTCTAATGCTAATACAATTTTAGAGTTTAAAAATGTATTTAATTGCCTCTAATTGAAGCCTTCTAATAAACATGCAATAATTTATGGGTCATAGAATCATTCAATATCTTTTCTTATATTGCTTTTGTTTTGTTTTGTTGTTTGTTTGTTTGTGAGTCACACCTGGTGTTGCTCAGGGTTTACTCCTGCCTCTACACTCAGGGATCACTCCTAATGGAGTTGGGGAGCATATGGATTGCTAGAGATTTAACCTAAATTGGTCACCTGCAAAGCAATCACCTTACCACTGTACTACTGCTATGGTCACTCATTCAATTTCTTTTAAATGCTGATTAGATTTGGAGGACTTTTCCTGTAATAGCAAGAAGTGCTTTTTCAAAATTAAAAAGTTTTTGTTTTGAGAATTCCCCTTCTGTATTGAATGGGAACTTTCTTTCCACAATACCAGTTTTTGATCTTACTCCTATAATTTGAGCACATTCTCCTATACTAAAATATCTGGAAAAAAAGTCATTATGTCTACCCATCAGACTTTTCATCCATTTGGTCATAATTCCTTAAAGCCTGCTGTGTGCTGAGCCCTATCAAGAATTTGGAGACATGTGCTAAATCATGTGTCACCATGGAGCTTATAGTCTGATTGGGAAATCAGACATTAAAAAGTATAGTTACCATAGAAATGTATTATAGAGAAAAAGAAGAGGCATCTTAACACCAGAGTTTTAAATCGACATGGAGGATCTTACATTCAGGCTTTTCCTGAATTTCCCGTTATTGATTTTTGACCAGCATTACAATCTGGTGATATCACTTATAATTAGTTACTCAGCTATCACATGCACTGCATATCCATCCCAGCTTTGTGTCACAGGCATATTTGATAAGCTTGTTTTTTAATATTTCATCTATGTAATTAATGAGAGCTGGGCAAAGGACAAAACATGTGCCACTAGATTACTTTCCTCTAAGTATTCAGTCATTTCCCCCACTTATCTTTTTTTTCTTTAGGAGATAGGTTTCTAACTTGCTTCAAATACCCTAAGCTGTGATTCCATCATTCTCACCCTTAAAATTGTAAGGAATCTGTTTAGACATTTTAGTCAAATCAAGAAAATTTGTCTATATTTCCAATGGGGATAAAAAGAAAATGATCCATTTGGAGTGACTCATCCTTTTTATGATTATTCTGAATAGCAATTTAGGGGTCACTGCCTTATTCTAAAATAGTCATAAAATACTGTATTCTTTTATACATTTTTGGTGAGTAATAGTGACTAGAGCAGGTAGCATACAGCTGGCTAGGTGTCCCAGTGGCCTCAGTTACCCTGAATGTCACGACACTTTCTGATTCTTTCCTTTACCTCTTGCCTCTTCCCAGGTTGTGGCCACCACCGTGATGCTGGAGCGGAAGCTGCCCCGTTTCCTGTGGCCTCGCTCAGGCATTTGTGGGTATGAGTATGGCCTAGGGAATCGCTGGTTTCTGAGGTAAGAATAATGTTTATATGTTAACTGCAGAAAGTTAGATAAATCTTAGAGCCAGGGGAACCAGTTCCACTTTTATCACCTTCCTGTCCACACTGGATACCCCAGTCTGGATCCATAAAAGATGTCTTCTTCTTCAGGAAAGTATTTTAATGGGGAGGAGTCTAGGTGGAGGAGGAATTGAAAGAACGCTGTTTGCTGATCCCAGGTTATATAGATAGCAGTACCATTTATTCGTGAAAGACTACTTATATGTGACTCTATTTGGATATAGGTGTGGCTTCCCATTTAATCCAATATTGCTCCCAACCCATCTTCGTTTCTGCATAATCTTGCTGTGAAGCTGACCTCCTTCCTCATCACCTACCCATAATTCCTCACCTAACTCTCCTTTATTTCCTTGAGCTGCATCTCCTCATCCTTATAATACCTTAATCTCTTAATTCATTCTATTATCTCTTTCACATTGAACTGTGCTCACCCATCTATGTTTTTTTTTATTTCTCTTTGTGGTGCTGGAGATCAAACCAAGACCTCACACATGGAAGGCAAGTATTGTGTCACTGAGGGTCATATTCTCAGTCCAATATATGTCCACTCTAATATTTATCCCAGTTCACCCTTCAATGAAATAACATTTGTAATTTAAAGGAATGAATTTGACCCTAGGAACTATTGACCCTACAAAATCTCTGGTTGTATCTCTGATCCCCTTCTCCTTTCTTCTCTATCCTGCTTCCATCCTCTCCCTCATTCACCTCTGTTTCTTCATACTTTAACTGAGCCCTTTCTCTTTTTCCTTCTGCAGAGTTGAGAACCACCATGATCAGAATTCTCTGCGTGTACTTCGCTACGTGGAAGCATTCAAGAGCTCAGATAAGGAGGACGGACAAGAGCATCTTTCTGAGAAACAACCCTTTGTGGTAGAAAATGAGACTCTTACCAGACCATTTGTGGCCCTTCCGACTCCTTCTGTGTCCCGGACCACCTCTCGAAGCAGTAGTAGTAATAGGGGCTGGGAAATCCTTCGGCGTAACACATTGGGGCACTTGAACCTTGGACTGGACCTTGGTGAGGCGGATGGAGAAGAGAAAGTATACCATATATGATTGTAAGCCTGGCTACCCTTAAACTGAATTCAGGTGGATAGGAGGACCAGAAAGGAGTAAAGAGGGAAATATTGCCTCTACCAGTATTTAGTTTTTGTCTATGAATCATGGACACATATGAACAGAATAATCTTTAACATCCATGTCTCATTCTGCTCATAGTCATTTCTGATACTGGTAGTGGGCATCTGTTCTAGAAAGCTCTGGCCTGTTGGGAGTACCACATATTAGGAAAATCTTAAGAAAGTAATTTTTCAAGCTGTTGAACTTATCAACTAGTAAATGAGCGAAGAAGATATAGGACTGTCAGAATCATCTTTCTATCACATGTGGCTACTGAGTATAGTTGCTGTGAAGTTAGCCTTCTCATTTGTAAAAGGAGTCTCTCCTGGGCTTAACCTTGGAGCCCTTCCCATAACTTCAGACTCCTGGGGACTTTTACCCAAGTAGCAATCAACCACTAACTAGAAAACAGCAAGAAGAAAGGTTCTTTATCCTTGATTACTTAAATAATGTTTGTGAGGCACACATAACGTAAGGTTACCATTGAAATTATTTTGATGTAGACAATTCAATGGCATAATGCTCACACTAAATGTTGGAAAATCCTTACTGCAATTCCCTTCAGAATGCTTTCATCTCCCCATTCTGAAACTTTGTACTCAGTAGATATTAATTTCCTATGCTATTTATCTCCTAAATAACAATATTTAATTTTCAATCTGTGAATCGGACCTCATGTAGCTGAATCAAATAATGGTCTCATTAAGTTGATTATTTCACTTAGCTTTTTTTAAAAGTTGCTCATGTTGTAATGTGGACCATAATTCCATTCCCTTTAAAGGCCAAATGATATTTCATTGTATTGACACATCTATTTTGCTATTCCATTCTGTTTGTCCATTCATCCCTGTTAGGTATTCAAACTGTTTCCACCCTTTGGTGATTATAATTATGAATATTGGTATACAGTTACCTGCTCAAGTCCCTGTTTTTTAGTTTTGTTGGTCATATTCATAGAAGAGGAATTACTGGATCTTAAGGCAATTCTTTGTTTAATGTTTTAAACTAACATGGTGTTTTACAGTCACTGAACTATTGACATTCCCTCTGGCAATGTATGAAGCCTTCAATTCCACCACCTTGCCAATGCTTGTTATTTTCTAAGTATCTAAAAAGAAAGAATTTTCAGGGCCCAGGAGATAGCATGGAGGTAAGGCATTTGCCTTTCATGCAAAAGGTCATCGGTTCGAATCCCGGTGCCCCATATGGTCCCCCGTGCCTGCCAGGAGCAATTTCTGAGCATGGAGCCAGGAGTGACCCCTGAGCACTGCCAGGTATGACCCAAAAACCAAAAAAAAAAAAAAAAGAATTTTATACTGTAGTCATCTTAATGACACAAAATAGCATCTCACGAGGTTTTGATTTGTGTTTCAGTTCAATATTGAACAACTTTCCATGGAATTATTAGTTGTTTATAAATTATTTTTTGAAAAAAATTTTTCTGATACTTGCATGCATTTGAATTATGTTGAATGGTTTTGAATTGTGTGGTGCTGAAACATGTTGTTATTGAATTTTTTTTCTTGCTCAAAGTCCAAAATATTTGTTCATTTAGGTTTGTGTGCTACTACATTATGCCTTTCAGTATTTGAATGCCCAATCATTTGTTTGAGACCAAGATCCCAGATCTAAACCTCCCATGAGAAGATAATGATCACCTTTGTCCTTTGAATTAGCTAATACCCAGTATGTCTCTTGTAAAAACTATTGTGCTGCACTTCCACCACCTCTTACCCCTGTCTGAATTGTTGGGTAAAGAGCAATAACAGAGGATGAGCCACCCTTCTCCACAAAGGAAAGTGAAAAGTTTCCCAGTGTACCCATTCCAGGGACTCCTGTTCATCCCTTTTCTTGAACTTTGACCCAATACTTTTCATTCCAGCTTATCCCCACCTTCACCAGAAAACCATATGCTCTTTCAGAGGACTATGATACCAAAGTGCAGAGAAGTCAGTGGAATTTGTTAGACCACAAAAAATATAATCAGTTACATGTATGAAGCACAGATGAGTGTAGAACAAGGAGGGTTCACAAACAAATGTACATATACCCATGCACACAGTAATATACACTAGCGCATAAGTGACAGGACCCAAAAGTGTAATCATCAAAATTCCTTTATATCCTTTGGCAATTGAGTCACCCAATCCTGTATGAAGTGAACTCCCATATACATTCCTGATCCAGTTTTCTTTCTGATTCCTTAGAGAGTTATTTCTATCATTTTCACCCCAATCCCTTTTATTTGTGTATCTTCAACCTCTCCTTTTTCATCTACTTTAACAGTCAGCAAAGAACTCTGTCTATTCTTTTCCATCTTCCAAGAAATTACATATACTCTAAATCCCCAACTCTTCTCATAGCTTCCACTCTATCTTTGTACTCTCTTGGGGCCAGAATTCTTCAGAGAAGACTTCATTGACTACAGACCTCACAATGAGTCCTCCATCCATCATATTTTGACCTTGCATGTCAACAACACCAATTTTACCAAGGCTATCACCCACTGAATAGATAAATTCACGGACCAGTTTTACTCTTACTTAAACTTTATATTCTAAGACTCTAGAAAACTCCTCATAACTGCTTGTAGGTCTCATGGCCTAAAAGTCAAGTTCTCTTCTGCCACTCCCTTAAGTATTTTGGGTTCACAAGTTGCCCTAGTTCACTCACCAGTTTCCACTCCCAGGGAAGACCTACCTATTTCTATCAGTTGTGTTAAAACACAGATGTCTATGTTTCCTAACTCCTATCTGGAGTTGAGATCTGGATCCTGAGCTCCAGGTATGAACACTTTAGATGTCTTTCTATTGGGCAGCTCTACCTGGATATGTTACAGATACCTCAACTCAACATGTCCCAAACTGAACGGCTTTTCATCCTTACCAAACCTGCTCCTCTACTGGTGTTCCCAAATCAGCAGTAGCATAATAGGTAAATTGCCTAAGCCAGTACTCTAGGTGTAATCCTCAAAATTTCTTCCTCAATCCAAATATCCAGTGGATCTTATGTCTTACAGATCCTATTCTCCAAAACAGCTACTTTGAAAATAATTGTGGGGTTGGAAGGTTGGATCACAACTAGTGCTGCTTAGAGCTCCCTCCTGGCTTTGTGATCAGTGATCACTCCTGGTGGGCTCAGAGGACTATATATAGTTCTGGAGATAGAACCAGGTTGACCATATGTAAGACAAATGTCCTATTTGCTATAAAATCACTCCAGCCCATAAAGACAACTTATTGGTACTCAATTATTTGCTATAGTTCACAAAATGCAAAGAAATAGCAGGTTCATTTTGGAAAGGAGAGGCACCAATACTACCTTTTCCCCAAGGTGGAGATTTATACTAACCAATCAATTTTCTGGTTAGTTTTCTGTGTGGTCATTAGCATAAGACCCCACCGTTCCCCATTCCAGGGCACATTATTTGAAGTCATCTTTGCTTTCATTTGCTCATGATCTTGTCCTTTTATCTTTCAGATTAAAATACCCTTACATTTTGTGTAGTTTTTTGCACTGCCATTTTACTTGCTACATGAGATAGTGCCTGAGTAATTCAGATTGAATAAAGCCAATTAGATCTTTAAAATTAAATCAGTTGAATTTTTGTTCAACTGATTTGAGACACAGGGAGATGAGTCTTTTTACTTTCATTTAAGTTTCTTCAAGTGTTCTCCCTTAAAACAGTCCCAAGTAAAGTTTTATCACTTATTTTTGACAAACTACACTAGGCATAACCAATGGTGACTATGTATATATAGTTCTCTTTTTTTTTTTTTTTTTTTTTTGGTTTTTGGGCCACATCCGGTGACGCTCAGGGGTTACTCCTGGCTATTCACTCAGAAGTCGCTCCTGGCAGGCCCAGGGGACCATATGGGGAACCAGGGAATCGAACCGTGGTCCATCCTAGGTTAGCGCAGGCAAGGCAGGCACCTTACCTTCAGTGCTACCTCCCGGCCCCGATATCTTTTTTTAAAAAAAAAACTTCTAATTTCTTCCTGCTTCTCCAAATCCTATGGTCTATCTTCTAAAACAGGATACTGCTATCTTCTAGTAAGTTCTGAACTGTCCTTTTTATAAACAGTCTTGTAAAATGTTCTGGAATTCACAGTCCAGCCAGAACCATCTTGGTTTGAGGCCACTCCTGCCTCCCGAGAGAGTATTTTCTGGAAGCTGGAATACCTGCAGTGAGCTTTGTTAGTTGCACATGCTTTTCTACTCCTCATTCTACTCATTATGAGTCTGTATGAGCAGTGCATGAGTTTTGCTATCTTATTAAGACCTTCATGATTTCTGGACTTGGGCATCTCTTTGCACCCAATTTTCCTTGCATCTTTGTGACATGTATTGACCATATTGATCTCAGTATAAGGACTATACATTGTGTGTTTGTGTGTGTGTGTGTGTGTGTGTGTGTGTGTGTGTGTGTGTGTGTGTGTGT
>PVKC010005945.1:0-32108 GCA_004027635.1 Crocidura indochinensis | reverse complement strand
GGGGGGGTGCAGGATCAAGGGGAGGGGCTCTGCGGTGGTAATCAGCAGCCTCCCTTTCTAATTCCACAGCGTCTGCATCTGTGGGGTCTAGGGTGTCATTTTCGGGGGCGCAGAGGCGACGGCACGCAGGGAGGGGTAAAGGGTGTTAACAAGACAACGCGCATGGTATACCAAGGAAGGAGGAAAGAACAGAGGCATTTGAGTAGCAGAATCAGCGAGGGGAGGAGGGACAGGCAAGGGGGGGCTTGGCAAGATCAGCAAGGGAATTGAGTTCACGGCCAATTTGGTCCCAAGTGGAAGGCACACTTTTAGGACAAGTAAGAACAAACCAAGGACATACTTTATGAACAAAAAGTAAGAACTGCAATAAATCTTTCTAACTTCAATATTACAACCGTTAAGTCATTTTTTAATATCAGAAATAAAGTTTGCTACTTCACTAACTGAGTTCCCCATTTTTCTTGGGGAAGATTTGGGGCGACATTGATTCCCTAGCTAGGATTTGACTGACCAACCATGCACCGCCCTGATAGGGTTTTTACTGGGTGTCTGACAGGTGGGCTCCGGACTCGTTGCACTCCCTTGACGCCCTATTGGAACCGGTAACTTCAGGAACCCACAATCGGTAACTTCAGGAACCCAGTCATTAGGCGCCACTTTTTTTTTATGGGGTGGGAAGAAACCTTTGGATTATCATTTCAATTGACTTAATCATGATAGGTGAGGTTCGCGGCGTTCTGGGGACCCTGGCCAGCGGGGGGGTGAACGCCACTATGAGTTCGTGAGTTTCCTGAAGCCGGCCCAACCCAAAATATCTACAGAAAAATCCAAATTGGTTAGAAAGAGTGACCCAAGTCTGAATTCCGATCAAGGGCGAGTGTATTAGGCATTAGCAAGCACTTATATACTTTTCACACAAAGGGAGGCAGGTCTTGAAGACTACTGGTTACAATGAAAAGTTTTTTGTCCAGTTACATTTCAAATACAGGTACATCACCAAAAATGGACAAAGGCATTTTACATTTAACTACTGGGCAGCTAGGCATTGGTTGATTCAAACAGATCTCTCTATCAATCATATGCTTATTATGGATACTTAGCCAAGAAAGGAAAGGGGATAGAGTTACATTTTTATCAAGGACTTTTGGCAAAGCACAGCCTGCAGGTAGTGAGGAGAGAAGAGAAAATAGACATAACTTGATGGCTGATCCCAAACAATCTCCAACTAGCAGGGGTTAGAGATATAAGAAAAATGCTATTTGCACGCTGCCCCCAGCTCCATGGCCCAGAAGTTAGCACAAGGGGCTAGTTTTTTATAGCAATGTTTCCTTTATGCTCAGGGTTAAAACCTTCCAGCAGTCACGTAAGCAACTCAGTGGAACTTTTCCACAGAGAGAGGCTATGGTTGATGGCATCCATGATGTGCAGGCTAGAGCAGTCTCCCACAGATAGGTATGTTCAAATATTTTAGACAACCTTAGTTCAATATTAGGAAATTATAGAAGTCCAAAAATTTATCTATTTTTCCAGGTTTTCTTGTTTTGTGGCATAATTTTTTATCAAAGTAATTTTTGATTACCCTTTAAATTTCTGTCGTGTCTGTAGTAACATAACCTTTTTCATTTCTGAATTGGGTTATTACATTTCTCTCTCTTTCTTTGTGACTCTTGCTAATGAATTGTTGATCTTCTTTATTTTTTCAAATAACCAATTTTTTTTCTGGTTTTTTTTTGGGGGTCACACCCAGCAGTGCTCAGGGGTTACTCCTGGCTCCATGCTCAGAAATTGCTCCTGGCAGGCACGGGGGACCATCTGGGGCACCGGGATTCGAACAGATGATCTTTTGCATGAAAGGCAAACGCCTTACCTCCATGCTATCTCCTGCCCCCCTTTTTTTTTCTTCAAATAACCAATTTTTGACATTGATCGTTTGGATTATTTTTGGGGTGTGCAGTTAATTAATTTCTGCCCAACTTTTTTTTATTTTCCTCTACATGCCTATTTTTGGCTCCTTTTATTGGTGCCTTTTCCAAATTTTAAGCTTGTAATTACATTATTTATGTAGGCATTTTCTTCCTCTCTGATAAATGCTTTTTTAAGCTATAAATTTCCCTTTAAATTTTGCTTTTGTTATGTCTCCAAAATTCTGCGAATTTATGTTTTCATTTTAATTTATTTCCAGAAATCTTTTGATTTCCTCTTTGGTTTCTTCTCTGACACATTTTAGTAATGAACCGTTTAATTTTCAAATTCTAGATCTACTTCTTCATTTTTATTTGTAATTTTACTCATATATTCAGTGCATCATGATCTGAAAAGGTAGTTGATACCATTTTAATCTTCTTGATTTCATGGTAGTATGTTTTATGACCCAATGTGATCTATCTTATCTAATATCCCATATGCATTGGAAAAGAAGGTGTATCCAGCAGTTGGGAAATGAAAATACAGATATATACTAAACCACTCTATACCATGCTTTTATCTCATTGCTACTATAATCTCATTACATTTTTAGTCTGGTTGATCTATCAAGAGGTGATAGATCGGTGTGGATTTTACAAATATTATTGTGTTGCCATTATATATTTCTTTTAGTCTATTAGTAGTTGTTCTAAGTATTTTACTGGTTCTAATTGGATTTATGTTTGCCTAAGAGTGCGATTTTCTTTCTTCTATACTCATTTCTTAATTATTAAAAATGCCCACTTCTGTCTCTTTTTAACTTTTTGAAGCTTAATGCCTGTGTCTTCTGGTTCTTATATGGTCACCCTAGTCTTTTTAAGGCTTCAAGTATTGTTCTCCAACCTTTAACTTTGAGCCTGTATTTGCTCTGAATAGTTAAAAGTTGTTTTTGTAAACAGCAAAATTTTCCATTAAAATTTTATTCCATTTTGCCACTCTGTTTCTTTTAATTGGTGCACTTAATCCATTGATGTTGAAATAGAAGATCATAATGAGATTGTGTGCCATAATTTCTAGAAGCTTGATGGGGTGTGGCAAATAGTTTTCTTCTTTTTTTTCTCTCTCTAACTCTCTCGCTCTTCATCTCATCCCTCTACTTTACATTGTGGTTTGCCTTATTATTACTAAGAGGCATCATACCAAATAATTTACCTCCTTTAAGTACCCAATTATTTTTCAGAGTGGTCATTTCCAACTACCATTGTCATAATGGTCATGATAGTGTATTCTCTGCCCTAATTGTACTCTCAACTGTTTGTGGGAAGTTTCATACCATAGACTGATCTTTCTAGGCAATCTATCTTTTGTCTTTGATATTATTACCATACTTTCTTTTATTTTCTTAAATCTCACAAATGAGTTATATGTATTTTCTTATCCCTCTGATTCATTTTGCTAAACATAATGCTCTCCATTACAGCCATGTATAATTGAATTTCATGACTTCATTTTCTTAACACCTGTTTAGTATTCCATTCTGTAAATGTTCCACAGTTTCTCTGTTCTTGGGCACTTCAGTAAAGCTTAACAGGGGAAAATAATAACTAAATCAATCTGATAATGGTTAGAAGAAATGAAAAAATAAATTTTGTCAAAGAAAAAATTCAGATAGGCAAAAGACATAAAATGCTCCACATTATTGTTCATATGGGAGATACAAATAAAAACAACAATGAGATAGCATCTGACACCACACACTAACACACATCATGAAGAACAAGTACAATCAGTGTTGGTGTGATATGAGGAGAAAGAGAGTTTCATTCACGGCTGTTGGAAATACAGATTGGTCCAACATTTTTGGAAAACAAATAGACAGTTCTGAAAAAAAGAAAAATTGAGGTTCCATTTGTCCCAGGAATTCCACTCCTCAGATTATACTCTTGTAGCCCCAAACTACAAGGTATAAAACACTCTTAACCTCTATACCATATACCCCTATACCATGTATATTGTGAATATTACTTTATTCATAATATCCAAATTTTGCACTATTTTTATTATGGACAATAACACTTTGTGTGTGTTTGGATCTTCTTTCTTATTAATAATTGTATTTTTTCTTTTTACAGGTTGAGAAGCACAAACTGCCCCAAACTGGTTTTCCAAAAATTTCTTCATAGAAATTGCAAGTTCACTAGAGTATGAAAGAAAGGTGCTATGCAAGAAACAGTTGTCATAAAATTTATCATGTCTCCTTTAAAAATAGTCATCAATATTCTCGATAAAAGTACAGTGAATATGGAATTTCTGTTAACACGACTGACCCAGATTCAATCTGCAGAATTCCATATGGATACCAAAACCCCATCAGAAATGAATCCTGAGGGTAGAACCAAGAGTGAGCCCCTGGTCACTATGAGATGTGATTAAAAAAAAAAAACAAAACAGAAAAAAGTAATAGCTTAATAAATAAATAAAAAATAAAAGTCATAGACAAAAGGCAGGACAACTCAATCTTATTAAACAAATGCATTTGCAACCAACATTACACAGATCAGATGTTATGTCAAGGGCCATAGCTTTCCAAATGAGCCAGCTGCTCTTATGCCGGCAAGATAATCTCCCACCCAGAGATCTCCCCTGAGGCATCCATGACAGTGAAGTAGACTTTTGTTTGTTTGATTGTAGGCCAGACTAAGGAATGTGCAGAATTTATTCCTGGCTTTTCATTCAGAAATTACTCTTGGCAGACTGTTTCTCAATAGGAATCTGTGTTTTGAACCAGGATTGGCCACATGCAGGAAAACACCATAGCCACTAAACTATCACTCTTGCCCCGGTAATGATGACTCTGAAAATGAAGTAGGAAAAACTCATATGAAAGTAAAAAATGATCATAATAAAGCAACATAAAACCCAATTATTTATTTTAGGTGAAGATAGTAATCCTGATACTGAATCATCAGTGACCACCTATGAAAATATCTCTGAAATGAACTTCAGAGTGGAAGCGATTAGAATGTTCAACAAAATCAAATTAATAATAGTCAGAGTGCCAATAAAACAAAAGAAGTCATTAGATTACCAATGAGAAAAATACCACCATTGATAGCAGGATGGAAAAATTTGATAGGTGAAATGAAAAATTTGCCAAAAGTCTTCTCCCAGATTAATGGTTGCTGAGGTGGATCAGTGAGCTCAAAGAAGTGAAAAAAAAAAGAATTCCAGAAAACTATAAAGGATGGATAAATGCCTCAAGAAATGAAGAGATGACAAGAGAACTTGAGATAAATTTAACAGAAACAACACAATAAACAGTAGGGTTCCAGAGAACAGGACAAAAATCGTCAAGAACAAGCAACAGTAAAAGACATAATTGATGAGAAGTGTCCATCAATATATGGACAATGGATTCCTGAAGGATACCAGCTACAAAAGATTAAAATATAAATACCCCAAAGCATACCCTAATCAGAATAATGAATACCATAGAGATAGAAAATTGAAAGCAAAAAGTTCTAAAAAAATTGCATAAAAAGCATTATGCTTCTGACTTACAATAGATTTTTCACAAAGACAAATACTTATTCTTTTTGGGGCACTTCAAATATTTTCTAGAATAGACAGTATTCTGGAACTCAAAACATAACTCAACTAGGTCAAGAAGATAAAAGATGATCACAACTATATTATTAAAAATAAAAGCTAAAGACAAACAAAAATGGATATACAATAAAAATACCTGAAAACTAAATAGCTCATTACTGAACAAGCTAAGGGTCAGAGAGGAAATCAAAAAAAATTCTGTAAAGGAAATTAAGATATGAGCTACCTGAACTTACAGAAGGCAGCAAAAGCAGTGTTAAGACAAAAGTTTGTTTTATGCAAGCATTCATCAGAAATAAAGGTTTTTCACAAAATTTTAGTGCAGAACTAAAGAAACTGAAAACTTTGAAGAAAAAGAACAACAAAGTAGGCATAGGTAGGTGGAAAAAAATAATGAAACATAAAGCAGAAATTAATGTACTGAAATAACTGATAAACAAACTAATGACTCATTGAAACAGCTGATTCTTTGAAAAAAAAATAAACAAAAAATTTAAACCACAAGCAAGTGTCAAAGAGAGAGGCAGTAAGAGAGCCCAAAAAACAAAATTAGAAATTAAAAGGGCAGGGCCTGGAGAGATAGCACAGCGGCATTTGCCTTGCAAGCAGCTGATCCAGGACCAAAGGTGGTTGGTTCTAATCCCTGTATCCCGTATGTCCCCGTGCCTGCCAGGAGCTATTTCTGAGCAGACAGCCAGAAGTACCCCTGAGCACTACTGGGTGTGGCCCAAAAACCAAAAAAAAAAAAGAAAGAAAGAAATTAAAAGGGCAGGGGTTGGAGAGATAGTACAGTGGCAGGGTGTTTGCCTTCAAACAGAACAGATGGGTGGTTCAAATCCCAGCATCCCATATGGTCCCCCATACCTGCCAGGTGTGATTTCTGAGCTCAGAGTCAGGAGTATCTCCTGAGTGCTGCTAGGTGTGACCCAAAAAAACAACAACAAAGAAAATTAAAAGAGCCATCACAACAGACACCACAAATATTCAAGGGATCATCAGAGATCACTTTGAGTACCTTTATGCCAAAAAAAATGAGAGATACTAAGAGAAATAGATATATTCTTGTTCTTCTATTACCCCCAAGACTTATGAAGATAATTTGGAATACTAGATGAGGTTATGACTGTTGAGGAAATTTAAATTCAATCAAAATTCTTTCTGAAAACAAAATACTGGTGAAGGTCTGAGTGCTGGAACATAGTATGACTGAAATTCAACCATAAACATTTTAAAACTGCATCTCACAGTGATTCAATGTAAAAAGTTTATTTATTCTGTCAATAAAAATTATTTTATATGTATCATTAATATAAACAAATATGACTACATTACTACCAGGATTCTCCTTGTCTCTACTCTACCTTCTGAGTCTTTGCATCCAAAGTATTCACATCTGATATCCTACTCTGCAAGCCAGTACTTTTCCTGGAAGACTTGTAGCATCCCATTTTGAAGCCAGCTTGTAATACTTTCAGGGAATGGACTTATAAAATCCCATTATTTTTTGCAAGTGAGTTGTTATCTTGCCCAGTGTTGATCCTGCGTTTAAGAAAGTTGCTGTTTAAATATTTCTCTAAAAGGGCATTTGGGTGTCACTATCTCTTAGTTTCTTTCTTTTTTCTTTTTTATTTACAATACTTAAAATAAGCCAGAATATTTAGGGATAAATAGACAGCTCTGCTATTTTTTAGGATAGGATCATAATAACTAACAGTTAAGCTACCTGATGTTTTCATTTTAAAATTTCTCTATATTTTTATTCATGTCATTTGCAGTTGTATTATGGTAGAATATCATGTGTACACATCATTCCAACATCAAACCCTCAGTCTCAATGTCTGCTTTCTTTCATCATTGTCTTAGATTTGTACTCTCTTCACCTCAGTGACTCTCATTATGATAAACTAAGAAATGTACATCAATTCTCAGGTCACATTGTCTTTAGTTCTTTGTTACTTTTTTGCTGTGCATCTTTATATGAGAATCATTATGAATTTGTCCCTCTCTAGCTTACTTCACTAGCCATAATATTTTCTAGCAACTTGACAATACAGGCTCCTCACTATGAAATGAAAAAATGCTCACTGTGTTTTTTCAGAACTCCTTAAGGTGGATGACTCAATCACAGGTTTCCTTTACCTCTTAAAGAATATAAAACAAGGTGAGTTGACAATTACTAGAATACAAAGATAACTAAGTACGTAGGAATAAGACTGAATCCTTTAAAAGAAGTAGAAATGTAAGCATAATAAATTCAAAAAATCTTATTTATTAAGACTTGTTCCCCACTCCTTCAGCTTAGGAATGAAATCACTTTCAAAAGAGCTCTCAAGCCCTATGTATTTTAAATAAACCAAATCACCCTAATGTTCTGTCTCTTTTCCCAAGCATAATGCATTTCCACTACCTTTAATTACAGTAATGACAGAAAAATATGCTGTAACTGCCTATTATCTAAAATAATAAACATTTTCAGACCACAAATGTGTTAGAGGTAAATGTTACTCAAAATAATCCTTTACAGAATTTAGTAGTCTATATAAATTGAATTAAAACAAACAGTAACTGCCTATTTTACTGATGAAAATAAAATGAAATGAAATATATATATAATGGAAAATTTATCAAGTCATATTATATGCAGTGATTCTAATTTTGTTATAGCATTTAAAATCAGTTTTCAGAGGTATTCAGGTAGACATAGTTTAATTATTTTTAAGAAAGTCTAATATTAACTCTCTTATTTGTTCAGAAATGTTTTGGAAATGATTCATATCATCTCCCCAACTGGTGCGAGTGACAGAGATAATGAACCTAGTGATTAATGGTTCATACTATACAAACTAGTAAATCATAAAATTTTTCACTAAAAGACTCATAGAAAAAATACACCAGAGTATAAGGATGTAATATCAATGCACAAAAATCAGTTGCATTTTTAAATATCAACAATTTGCATAGAATACAAAGATATTTTAAGATTTTCATTTATGATTGTGTGAATAAAAATTTCAGATACTTTGCATCAATTTAACAGAAGGAAAAGACCTATCTGTTGAAATTATAATTTGCTTTAAAAATATAGAGATCCAAGAAAATGGAAGCATAATCTTTTTTTCTGGATTGGAAGAATCAGCCTTGTTAAAATCATTATTTTACTCAAATTGACTTAAAGGTGCAACGCAGTAGCCATACATATTTCCATGACATTTTTTTCCAAAAATATAGGACAAGCATTTCTAATATTTATATAGAAAAATAATTTATATTTATATAGAAAAATAATCAAAATAATCTTAAGTAAAATGTATATGGGAGACATTAAATCCCCCAGAGTTTACTCTCTAGTTAAAAGCTCTGTAGCTGTTAAAACTGCATGGAAATGGAACAAAACAATGAGCAAGTAGAATATAATTGAGAACCTCTAGGTAAATAAAGGAAACCTCTTCAATAAATGGTGCTAGAAAAACTGTAGAAATCTGAAACTAGAATTCTTTCTTACACCATACACAAAGGTTAATTAAAATGGCATAAAGACTTTGATATTAAACCTGTATAAACATAGTAGGATTCTCTCAACTTGTCCTTTCAGAGGAATGTTCAATTAGATGACCGCACTGACAATGAGAACAAAAGCAGAAGTAAACAAGTGAGCTACAATTATAAAGCTTTTGCATTTTAAAAGGAATGAGGCTATGGCCAGTGAAATAGAATGGGGAATTAGGTGCTTGCTTTACATGCAATTGACTCCTGCTTGATCCCTGGTGCTTAGGAAGTGCTGGTAATGAGGTTTTTGGAAAAAAATAGAACTAAGTAGAACTTGTCTAGCCTTGAAGTAGCTAAAATGCCTGTGGAAGGCATCTCTTTGAGAAGCAAATATTGAGTATTTTAGACAGAGACACTGAGGCATCCCCCAGAGACATAACCTGAGGCGTTACCCAGAAAATGATGGACCCACTCAGAAAATAAGTTTCAAGCTACTCTAAAAGTCCTGATAAGAAGCAGGGGTCCTCAAACTTTTTAAACAGGGGCCCAGTTCACTGTCCCTCAGATCATTGGAGGGTCAGACGATAGTAAAAACAAAAATTACCAACAAATTCCTATGCACACTGCATACATCATATTTTAATGTGAAGAAACAAAAGGGGAACAAATACAATATGTGACCAGCAGGCCCTAGTTTGAGGACCTCTGAGAGGCACAGGGGCCTGAGAGGTGGCAACAGCAGTAGGGATTTGCCTTGCAAGCACGGACCAACCGAGACTCGATCCCTCCCTCTCCACCTCACCCCCAGTGTCCCCTAAGCCAGGAGTGATATCTGAGTGCATAGCCAGGAGTTACCCCTGAGCATCAGTGGGTGTGGCCCCAAAAGCAAAGCAAAAGAATCTACAGGCAAAATGATTTCAATTAAATTAGAAAAATTAAAGAAAAGAATCTAGAGTCCAGAGATCAGAGATAAAGTACTCTGGGCAAGGGTCTTGCTTTGTATCTACCCAAGTTCCATCCACATTACAGGACATGGTTCACTGCTCCTGCTATGGTTAGGTTTGGGGACTGCCAATCATGACCATAAAATCTAAAATAAATAAATAAATAAACCCATAGGCCTAAGTAGACCTAAATAAATCTCTATAGACCTAAAGACAACATCTCTATAAACCTTGTTATGTATGCAAGGGAATTCAGGCCACAACAATTAGGGAAATTGTATATAACTTGCTCCCAAAAGTCAATCCTGGAATTTGATGATAGAGAAGCCTGATTTCTCTCAAAGTTAATTTCCTTGAAAGAATAAAACTTCTTTGAGAGAATAAAACTCGGACCGGCGAGGTGGCGCTAGAGGTAAGGTGTCTACCTTGCAAGCTCTAGCCAAGGAAGGACCACGGTTCAATTCCCCCGGCGTCCCATATGGTCCCCCCAAACCAGGGGCAATCTGAGCTCCTAGCCAGGAGTAACATCTGAGCATCAAATTGGTGTGAACCGAAAAACCCAAACCCAAACCCAAACCAAAAAAAAAAAAAAGAGAGAGAGAATAAAACTCCCTTTTGGAATGCCTTTGCTGAGATAAGTATGGATTGTCTTTTTCCTGTAGAGAACATCTTCTTGCTCCAATTTGAATCCACTGTGATAGTTCTGGTGGTGGGATCCAGTTTCCCTCTCTACAGAAAAAGTGATCTTCAGGATTTTTTGACAGCTTCTTCTTAGGACTGGTGAGACATGAGTTTGTATATGCTTGTAAGAGTGTTTTTAATAGTCATAACTACTTCAGATGTTAGCATTGATGATATTTTAATGTTATTACTATCTCTCATAGCTCTTAAGCATTAACATTAATATTTATTTTATTTTTAGTTTATTAATTTATTAACACGTTTTTTGATTCATTTTTATTTTTATTTTATTTGATAATTAACGGATATCTACCATATGCCTATCATTGTGATTAATATTGATATCTAAGTATATAAATATATTTTATAGAGAATGTATATATTGTATATTATTTGATCACAATAGCCTAATAATGAAAAAAGACTAGCACATTTCCTTTCTTTTTAAAAAATTATTTAAGCATCATGGTTACAAAATTGTTCATACTTTAGTTTCACTCAAAGAATGTATACTACCCCTTACCAGTGCAAGGGAAAACCTGGGTTTTAACCAAAAATTCTGGCTATTGTAAATAGTGCTGCAATAAATGTAGGAATGCATAGGGCATTTTTATATTGTGTTTTTGTGTCCCTCAGTTATATCCATAGGAGTTATATTTTGGAGCATGTAGGAGCTCAATTTCCAGTTTTTTGAGGAATACCATGCTGTTTTCTAAAAGGCTAGACTTGAAGGCAGCAATGGATAAAAGCCCCTTAATTCCTGCATTCATGCCAGCATTGGCTGGTCTTATTCCTTGTGATGTGTGCCAGTCTCTGATGCTATCTCATTGATTTTATTTGCATTTCCATGATAATTAGTGATGTAGAATATATCTTCATGTTCCTTTTGCCCATCTGTAGTTTTTTTGAGGAAATGTCTGTTCATTTCTTCTCCCATTTACTGATGGAGGTAAGACTCATATTTAGGTAGGTTATGTGTAAAATAAGTGACATATATGTGTTCTCTGTCTCTATTAACTAAAATTAGAGCTTTAATTGGTTTACTATTAATATTCATCTTTCAAGTAGAAACTAAGCATTGGATATTAAGATATAAGATTTTATTTATTTTTCCTTTTTTTATTAAATGATTTTTATTTTGATCATAGTGGCTTACATATTGTTGACAATAATATTTTAGGTACATATTAACATAATACCAGGGGGATTCCCATCACTGAATTATCCTCCCTACATCTGTGCTCCCATCCTACCTCCCATATACTCCTCCCTCACCCCCAGGGGCTACTGGAAGATGTGGTCCCCTCTGAGCCAAGCTTACTACTTACTGGTCCTACACCTGTTTTGGTCTTGGTACCTCCCTTGTTTCCTCCTCTAACTGGGAGGTGGTACAAGATAGTTCTAATTATGTGATTTTGTTTAAAGAAGAGTAAAGTGATAAACTGAGGTAAAAATCAAATACATCGAAAATGGGCAGAGTCCTTCTAGAGGCTCTCATCATCGGTTTGAGAGACGAAGGGGAAAAAGAAGGTGAAACACCTCAACAGTACAAAAAGAAGTGTCAAGTAAAATATCCAGTGAGCACTCTGACAATAAAGATAAGCACCTCATAAAAGCCATGGTCTTGAGATAAAAAAAAAATGGCATAGCACCTAAAGAAAAAGAAAAGAAGGAAATAAATAAATATAAATAGAGACAACTTGAGTAACCATACCAAAACAAAGAGATCAACAAAACCTAGATCGATATATTTTAAAAATCGTTTTGTGTTTTTTTTTCTTTTCCCTCCTGCACAGGCACAGTAAATATTGGGGTCATTTGAATTGACCTAAGAGGTACAGGATTTCTCCACCCTCGGAGTATATTGTCATGGGATTAACTATAGAGTCCATTCAAGTTCATTTACTCTCCCCTTGGTGTTTCCGTGGTGTTTGGAAGACTTCTGTTTCATCCTGGGTAAAAAATCAGATCTCTGAATCTAGAGATCTTGGTATCTGCACAGGTCAAGGGGTGGAACGTATGATGAAGCTTTTCTTTATGGTTCTAGAAGTTCTGCTCCTTCAGTGTCATTTTAATCCTTGTGTGTGTGTGTGTGTGTGTGTGTGTGTGTGTGTGTGTGTGTGTGTGTTTGATGGTCTTGGTCTTTGCACTGATCTTAGGATGGAGCCTATGATAGCGTTTTTTCATTGTGTTTCCAGAAGACCCACTCCATTGCAATTGTCTCAGACGGACCTTTGGAACTAGGGATCATGGTTGTTGTGCGGGTTGTAGTTCAAACTCTAGACTAGGGCTTTTTTATTAGTCACAGGATACATACAGATGGTCATG
This sequence comes from Crocidura indochinensis, assembly GCA_004027635.1. Classification (NCBI taxonomy): domain Eukaryota; kingdom Metazoa; phylum Chordata; class Mammalia; order Eulipotyphla; family Soricidae; genus Crocidura; species Crocidura indochinensis. The sequence continues at coordinate 19,155 of PVKC010005945.1, read as the reverse complement.
ATTCTATCAGCCAGTCACCTGTAAATGGCGGTCTTGGTTTTTGGACTGATCAAAGGGTGACAAGTCTTCTGATTTTGTCTTATCGTCAACTGGAGGGGTAGGATAACCTGCTATTAGGTCAAGTTGTTCCCATTTTCCTCGTTGTCAGGATATCATATTAGAGCTGGCACTTGAGTATTGAGATGTCCTGGATGGGATTTGTTTCCTGTAGTTGTCGTGAAGAACTGTGTCATTTCTATGTTTGGAATCCAAGGTTCAAGGCTGGATGGATGGTGTTTAATCATGTTTAATTATGTTGAATAAGAGTGGAGAGAGTGGGAAGCCTTGCCTAGTACCAAACTTTAGTGGAAATGCTTCTAGTTTTTCACCATTAAGGATAATGTTTGCTGTGGGCTTTTCATAGATAGCTGTAACTATCTTGAGGAATGTTGCCTCTAACCCTATTTTGCTGAGTGTCTTCAACATGAAAGGGTGTTGGATTTTGTCTAACGCCTTCTCTGCATCGACTGATATGATCATGTGGTTTTTGTCTTTCTTGTTGTTGATGTGATGTATAATGTTGATTGATTTGCGTATGTTAAACCAACCTTGCATTCCACTTGGTCATGATGTATGATCTTTTTGATAAAGTGCTGGTTTCGGTTTGCTAAAATTTTATTGAGAATGTTTGCATCTGCGTTCATTAGTGAGATTGGTCTATAGTTTTCTTTCTTGGTGGTGTCTTTGCCATCTTTGGGAATGAGTGTAATATTATCCTCATAAAAGGAGTTGGGGAGGATTCCTGTTTCTCTGATGGTTTGGAAGAGCCTGCAGAAAAGTGGTAGTAAGTCTTCTTGGAATATTTGATAGAATTCACCTGTAAATCCATCTGGACCTGAACTTTTGTTCTTGGGGAGTTTCTTAATTACATCTTCAATTTCCTCTGAGGTGATTGGTATGTTTAGGCTTTCTAGGTCTTCCTTATCCAGTCTCAGAAGATGGTATTTTTCCAGGAATCTGTCGATTTCTACTGGGTTCTTTAGCCTGGCTGAGTATAGTTGTTCATAATATGATCTCATGATATGTTGTATTTCTTGGGGTTCTGTTGTAATCTCTCCCCTTTCAATTGTAATCCTACTGATTTGGGTGTTTTCCTTCTTTTTTTTTTTTGGTGAGTTTTGCCAGTGGTTTGTCTATCTTGTTTATTTTTTCAAAAAACCAACTCCTGGTTTCATTGATTTTTTGTATTGTTTTCTTAGTTTCTATGTTTACTTCTGCTCTGGTTTTTATTATTTCTTGCCTTCTAGTTGTGGTTGGATTTTTTTGCTGCTGTTGTTCCAATTCCTTGAGATGATCCTTTAAATTGTTGGTTTTGTCATTTTCCTGTTTCTTGACATAGGCTTATATTGCTATGAGTTTCCCCCTAATTACTGCTTTTGCTGTGCCCCACAGATTTTAACAGGTTGTCTCTTCATTATCATTTGTCTCAAGGAATCTTTTTATTTCTTCCTTGAGTTGCTCTTTGATGCAGTTATTGTTGAGCAGCATATTGTTTAATCTCCAGGTATTAGTTTTTCTCCATTGCTTCTTCTTGTAGTCAATTTTGACCTCTGTTGCATAATGATCTGATAGGGTGCTTTTAATGATCCTTACATGTGTGATCTTATATAGGTTAGATTTGTATCCTAGGACATGGTCTATTCTAGAGAAGGTTCCATGTGGGCTTGAGAAGAATGTGTATTCTGTTTTCTGGGGATGGAGGGTCCTATAAAAATCTATTAGCCCTAAATCTTCTAATTTCTTCTTATTTCTTTGCTGTTTTTTTCTGTTTGGTGGATCTGTCCAGTGGTGATAGTAGAGTTTTGAGGTCTTCTACAATTATTACATTTCCCTTCATGTGTTTCTCCAGGTTTGCAAGCAGTTGCCTCACATATTTTGCTGAGTCTACATTAGGTGCATAAATATTGACTAGAGTTAGTGCTTCTTGATCTAGTGTTCCCTTGATCAGTAAATAGTGTCCCTTTTTGTCCCTGATCACTTTTTTGAGGTTGAATGGAATTTGGTCTGATATAAGCATGGCTGTCCCTACATTTTTGTTTTCTATTAGCCTGAATTATTACTTTCCATCCTTTTATTCTAAGCCTGTGTTTTTCCTGTAGTTGTAGGTGTGTTTCTTGCAGGCAGCAGAAGTCTGGTTTATGTTTTCTAATCCAGTTCTCTACTATGTGTCTCTTATTGTGATAGTTTAGTTCGTTAACATTTTGGGAGATTATTGACAGAGAGGACTGTTGTGTATTTGTGTTGTGTAGGGTGGTTGTTAAAATTGGGGGTTGATTTTATTTATTTCTAATGTGGTTTATTTTTTAAATATTCTGTAGGATAGATGCAAGTGAAATCAGATGAGATTGTGATTTTCCATTCAGTTTAAAATATACTCACTAGCTTCATTTATGTTACTCAGTATTAAAGATGTAATTTTATCTTTTCCATAAATCAGTATTAGTATGATAATTGTACATTTTTAATTCTGCTTTTTGTCTATTTATCAGTGAACATAGATTGCTCTGCTGTTATCTATTGCTACCTATGCTTGAATAAGTGTTTTAGTATATGCATCTCTTGGAATCAAAATGCATTTAAATCCAGAGTGGGATAAATGGGTTATAAATTACTAATAATGTTTAGGGAAAAGAGAATATTAAAAACACATAATCAGAGACCAGAGCGATAGCATACTAGTAGGGCATTTGCCTTGCACAAAGCTGATCCAGGATGGATCTTCGTTTGAACCCTGGCATCCCATAAGGTCCCCAGAGCCAGTAGCGATTTCTGAGCACATAGCCAGGAGTAGCCCCTGATCATCACTGGTATATCCTAAAACACCAAAAAAAAAAAAACCCCAAAAACAAAAACAAAAAGCCCACATATGTAAAGACCCTTTGTATCTGGCAAAAAGTGTCTCAGCTCCTCTACCAAGCTCTAAAAGAAAATGATGACTGATGACACTTTCCAGATAGTTTGGTTTGAACTAATACCTCTGCAACACTCTGAGAAAGGGTGGGTGCTGATTTCCTTTTCTGCATGAAACTCAGAAGTTCAGTTCATCCTCCAACAGAAATAGCCCAAATAAGTGACTTACACTTATAAAACTTCATGGTACCAATTTGATTCATATCCTGGACACTGCAGCTCTTTGTACCTATGTAGCACCTCAAAATTGTATAGTAATATCAGTTCAGTATTAACACAGGAAAATTGATGAGAAATTAAAATAGCAATCCACCAAAAGTAGAGAACTTAAACAAAATTCAAAATAAGTTTAACTACTACCAACCACTCGTTAAATCCTTAGACACTGATTGAACAATCAGGAAAATAGTAGATGTGTAGATCTGTTTGAATTCTATCACCATACAACATTTCCAGTGTTCCTATGTAACCCTAAAAGCCCAGGTACTGAGTGGCCCTAGTAGTGCCTTATGCCACAACAACAAAATAAATACAATTTCTCCTATGAAATTGTCAGCAGGATGGCAGAATATCATTGGAAGTGACACTTCTATCCCCTGATAAAGAATCTGGACAAATATGCAAAGTAAGTCAGGTAATTATCAATAAATAAAAGCCTTGATTCTATGAGATTAATAAAATATGCAAAATTTTAGATGATTCACATTACTGTTAAAATATGAAGATTAGATTAACATATTTTATAAATTGGGGGTTTGTAGCTTGTAGTTATTAATTTAATAAAGTAATATAAAATATATTGAAAAGCATAATGGTTTAAAAAATCTATGAGGTATTCTCTGAAATTCAATGAAGCATATAAAGTTTAAAATCTTTGCATTGGGGTCAGAGAGATAGCACAGAGGTAGGGCATTTGCCATGCATGTGGCCAATTTGGGAGAGATCTGGTTTGATTCCCGGCATCCCATGTGGGCCCCCAGTCTGCCAGGGGCGATTTCTGAGTGCATAGTCAGGAGTAACCCTGAGAGCTTCTGGGTGTGGCCCAACAATTAATAAATCAAATTAAAAAATAAATGAAGTTTTAAAAATTAAATAAACTTGGGGCCAGAGTAATGACACAAGCAGTAGGGTGTTTGCCTTTCACTAGCTAACCTAATGACCATGGTTCGATCCCCTGGCATTCCATATAGTTCCCCAAGCCAGGGGCAATTTCTGAGCACATAGCCAGGAATAACTCCAGGTGTTTGGGGCCAAAACCCCCCAATTAATTAAACTCTTTGAATTATCTCCCCATAATCTGATTTTGATAATTAGTGCTGATGTATTTAACCTCATTACCACAACCTACTACCATTATATGCTTTATATGCTTTCTACTATTCTTCAAGAACTAACCCTGCCATATTTGTCTATCCACAAAATATTATTTTACATTTCAATCTAGCTCCCCCTGATACAACATGACATATCTTGTTAAGTTTCACATTTTCTACACATTCAACTTCTTTCCCAAAGTAGTGTATGTAAAATAAGTATATTGTCTGCCTTAACAAAAGACATCTCTAAATTGCAAAGTAAAACACTATTAAATGAAGCAAAGGATAATAACATTCAAGAAATATATATATATATATATATATATATATATTAGATATTCGAATTGGATCTGGTTCCATAGATTCATTCTTTTCTTGAATGAGATGTAAATTAAAGCCTGAAATAATTATGGGTATACCAATCACTCAACAGAAAGCTGGAAATCTGGAGAGGAGAATGTGGGCCAACTCCCTTTACTCCCAAAACCTGTTCTGTATATTTCTATACAAATAAGTAATTTTGAGCCAAGAATAGTACATCGTGGCATTTACCATTCCATCTACAAACATTAATTTAAAAAGCTATGTGTACTGTATACTATGTTTGTTGCTACACTTAGTACAATACCCAGGAGAGAAAAATAACCCAAATCAATGAATGGATAACAAAGTTGTGGTATAGGTACACAATGAAATACAACTGTAAGTAAAGAAGAAATAGTGTGATTTACTGCTATGTGGTTGGAACTAAAAGACAACATGCTGAGTGAAGTGAGTCAGAAGGAGAGGGTCAGATGCATAATATGTGAGTTACATAGTAAGAAATCAACATGAATTCAAAAGCAATAAATTATACTACAGACCTAAGTTTATGGGGGCAGGAGAGGCAGTAGATGGAAGAGTTCTCTGACAATGGCAAAAGCTGTGTCATTGGAATAAAATAAGCACGAAACTCCCATGTACAGTATTTTCAAGTCACAGTACCTCAAAAAAATAACTGAAAAGAAATCTAGTGTTAGGTCTATAACTTGCCCTATGCCAAAATGAGCAATACATTGCTAATAACTGTTCATTCTTTTATAATAAATACCATTGGATAATAACCTACTTTCCCACCCAAGACAGAGCAGAAATTTTCCATACACCACAAAAGAACCTAGGAGAGAGTAAATGAACATGTAAGGAGTCTGTAGTTATTCCCATTACAGTATACTTCAAGCGTGGAGAAACCCTGTATCTCTTAAGCCAAGGGAATTCTCTTTCTAATTTCCCAAATATTTACTGTGCCTCTTCTGGAAAAAAAAAAAAGAAGCATCACAAAATAAATTTTTGTGGTTTTGCTATTGTCATTGTTGTTTTCATTTTTTTGTGCTTAGTTTTGTTTTTATTTCAGGATCATGGTTATTGTGTCATGGTTGTATTAATTACTGTAGTCCTTTTTGGATTTTTTTATTTGATTTTTCATTTTGTATTGTTGTGTTTCTCTCCGTTTCCCTTTCTTCTCTCAAATTGATATTTATAGCCTCTAAGAAATAAATAATTTGTTTTCACTTCCTTCAATTCACCACTCAACATATGAGGGTTTTCTACTAGGAAGGCATAGTTCTTTGATAGATATTCATATTTTTTTTACATTTTAGGGATTTGAGGCACCAGTATGAACTGCTGTTGGCTTACTCCTTCTTCTGTGCTCATGAGTCTCTCTTGGCAGTGCTAAAAAGATAGATATGGTGCTAAAATAAAAATCAACTATTTGGGTAAGCTATTCTGTATCTCTCTCTAGCCAGTAATTCAATTTGTGTTGCTACTATTGAATTTTACATTTGTCCTCTTTCTTAGAGATGCAGTAATTTCCAAATTAACCTTAAAGCAATAGTTTTCTATGGTATATCTTATAACAGTTTAAAGATATATTGAGGAACAAATCATATCTTGTTTTTAAATTCCTTTAGATGCTGGGATATAACTGATGGACTAATACTGTGTCCTGTATCCACTACTCAAATGGAGGGAAAAAATTTGTAGATTTGGTAGTTTAGAAAATAGTCTGAATGATAGAATAGGATTGGAAAATATTAAATAACTTGCTCTTAATTGCTATGCCTTTAACTAATATCTCTAACATCGGGTTCTTCATAGGCAAGCAGAGATTACACTTGTTCTATATGATGCTATGAAGACAGACAGAATATAGAAAATACACAGAGTGATTAACCAAAATTTAATTTATTTCCTATTATTGTACAATTCAAAAATAGGTTTTACTGACAATTTTACAATTTTATATAAATTAAAATTATTTTAAATACATTTAAAATGGCCAATTTTTAAATTTCCAGTAAAGAAAGATTTTTCAATGAAATTCTCTTTATAGTTAACTATAAATACATATTACAAGAAAAATATAACTATAAAATCTTAATTAAAATATTTGCAAAAAAGACCAGAAAATATATGTAATATCGGAAAATTAAAACAATAAATTTTACTATTTATTTGTAATGCACTTAATGTTGATAATGAAAGAGATAATAGGAACATTAAATTCTATATTAGGTGCTCTTATATTAGCATACTTTCTAAAAATTGTCTCTACATTATTATCTTCATTTCTCAGATGAAAAAACAAAGTTTCTAAGGAAATTTAAGATGTGCAGATTTTACACATTTAATAAGAATTGATTACTGGTTTGAATAACATGGCTGCTATTTAAGGCATGTCCTTCCAGACAGTATGCTATCTTTCATTGCTAATATCTGAACCATTACATTTTCTTGTGTAAGAGAAATAATTAAAAATTAAATAAGAAGGGCCTGGAGAGATAGCACAGCGGCATTTGCCTTGCAAGCAGCCGATCCAAGACCAAAGGTGGTTGGTTAGAATGTCGGTGTTCCATATGGTCCCGCGTGCCTGCCAGGAGCTATTTCTGAGCAGACAGCCAGGCGTAACCCCTGAGCACTGTCCTGTGTGGCCCAAAAACCAAAAACCAAAAAAAAAAAAAATTAAATAAGAAAAATCTAGAGAAACTGAGAATAAAATAGATCAATATTTTATTCAGCTATTTCTGAACATTTCTTTTTAATAAGCAATTGTAGGCACAAATAACACCGTGTCATAGTTAATCATTTTGCCTGATGTCTGTATAAATTAAAATAGAAAATGCATGACCAATCCTTACCTGGACACTGCTCTTCTAATTACTGACTACATTTTTCTAGCAGAACTCATTAAATTTGTTAATTAGAAATTGAAACAAAAAGTGATATTGAGAATTATATGCTTAAACTTACGGACAAGTTATAAACACATGAGTGGTTGCATTCTACATAAACTAAGAATTCTTTTTTTTTTTTTTTTTTTTTTTTTTGGTTTTTGGGTCACACCCGGCAGTGCTCAGGGTTACTCCTGGCTCCATGCTCAGAAATTGCTCCTGGCAGGCACGGGGGACTATATGGGGCACTGGGATTCGAACCGATGACCTTTTGCATGAAAGGCAAACGCCTTACCTCCATGCTATCTCCCAGGCCCCAAGAATTCTTAATATTCTATACAGGTAGAAGTTTTGATTTAACTATTATATTGCCTGAATAATTTTTCAAAATAAAATCTATCATATCTCCTACATTTGGAAATTTCTTTCTATTAGCATTGACATATTTTCTTTCCATATGCTGTATATAAATACAGTATGAAGATTAATACTGATTTTAACAGTAGGTATTCATTGTATGCTAAGCAATTATTATAAATGGCAAGATTTATTTCAACTAATTTTAACAACAAATGATAAATAATAAAGAAAAATTTATTATCACATTTATTATGGCTAAATATTTCTCCTTCATTCATTGCTTCTTATTTTTTCTCATAATATATATTTGCTCTTTATATAATATACATAGATATATGAGTGTATACTTGCATATGTGTGTTGTGTTCATATCTTTTCAAAGCAACATATTTATTCTCAATACAGTATAACTAATAATTTTGTGATTACTAATTATAAGTTACAGCCTGGCCATAACCAACACTGTCAACTATAAAACAGTAAATGACATGTAAACACAGCATTATAGTTTAATTTTTACTCCTATAACTGGATTTTGCTCTTATTCAGTTGATTTTGTTATTAACTCCTTACCCTACCCACATCATGAAACGGCCTCAGTTTCTGTAGATGAGAAGTTGCTTAAAGGAAAAAGTAAACATTCTTGTCATGTTGAGTTACGAGGAGGTAACTTAGCAAGAGGTAGGTAAGAGAGAGAGGAAAAGATATTCAGTACATTTGCTTTGATTCAAACAGGTACAATGTCTACCTCTCACTAAGAGTTTTGAGTTAGAATTTTTGAGGGTTATTAATGAACCCAGAGACAGCTTGCATTCTATAAGAAAAAAATGGAATCTGATTATGACTTTGGAGATATTACTACCCTATATTTTTAGGATATCTAAAAAAACCAAAAAAATATTTAATTGCATATTTATCGTTCCAACTATTTTCCTAAGAGTTCATATTTCATAATCTAACCTCTGAAAAACTTAGTGCAGTAATAACAATCACTATGATCATAAAATATGTCATTTTATCTCTTTGATATAAAATATATTAATGGCATTTTTTATTGATCCTGATCTTTTCTCAAAATCCGGATGCTGTGAAGACATCCCATTAATCAATTGAACTATTTATTTCCTAGTGTTCACATCTTTCTCTTACATTTCATGATTCTGCCTACCTTGAATAACTGCAGATTGCAAATCATTTTAATGTTTTTCTTCAATTGGCTTTCCTCTCATATGTGAATAATTCATGCACACTTTTTTTGTAACTCTCAAGTGCCAAATCCTATTGTATAAAATGCTAATATAATCTTAATTAATTTTTGTAGAAATAGTAAGTTAAATAAATAAATAATACTACCCTTTAAAAGAATTTATACCTTTGTTGAATTTTATATGGAAAAGGAAAATTAAATAATTTTAAAAACATATATAAAGTAAATAATATCTATGAAGCTTCTATGGTTTAAAACTAAATATTTGAATTAAGTTATATTCATAAGTGAAAACATTATTTTATATAATATGAAAAATATATATTGCTAAGTATAATTCTATAAAATAAAACAGTCTAGAAACTATTTAAATGCATAAATATAAATATAAAAATGGTTTGATTATGTAAACATCATGATATTAAGTATATTCTTTTCTCTTTATATGGCCCTTAAAATTAGAATTTCTAATATTTTTAAATAGTATGATTTTTAGGAACATGCTATTTGAAATAGTCAACCGAGAAGGATATGAGAATAAGAAGTTAAATTATATTCAATAAATATATTCATGGATATGTTCACAAACATATAAATTTCAAAATACCTGCATGCTATGGTTTATAAGTTTGGGACAGAACTATTGCTGAATATAATTCTGTTTTTAGTAAGTGAGGAAACAGATATTTTAGAGGGTTTATATTCTGCTTGGGCATCAGGAAGACCATTGAAGGAGAGTATTTTATCATTCAAATAATTATTTCAGGCTGGAAAGATAGTGCAGCAGTAGGCCATTTGCTTTGCACGTGGCTGACCCAGGATGGACTTCAGTTCAATCCCAGCAGTCCCATATGGTCCCCTGAGCCAGGAACGATTTCTGAGCGAATAGCCAGGAGTGACCCCTAACGTCACTGGGTGAAACCTCAAAATCAAAAAAATGAAAAAAAAAACTATTTTCACATCATAGATAGGTAGTATCTAAAATATTATGATAATAAACCATATAAAATTTAGAAAAGTTAAAAAGTTTATATTTTCTAGTCATTGTGGTTTACAAATTTGCTACACTAGAAATGATGATGCTTCATGTTTACAATATTCCAAAATCACACTTCTCAAAAATGTGCTCCTTAATCCCCTCACCATCTTTACAAAATCCCTTGCTTTACCACTGTCAAAATTGAGGTATACCTCCTTCCTTCAACACACAAATTTCAATTTGCAGACTGAATCGCATTCAATACACCATTGATTCATCTCTTAACTTGTTTTTTTTTTATAACTCAGATATGAGAGAATATTATTGTTATGTATTTGTCCTCTTTCTGGATGTCTTCATTCAGCATAGATCCCTTCAGTTCAATCAATGTAACAGTAAATTATAACATATTGCTTTATAGCCATGTAGTATTTCATCATGAATATACACCAAAATGTATTTATCCAGTTATCTGTTATAGATTTTCCTCCCAAATTTTCGCTATGTGCTAATGTAATAAACATAGGAGTTCAACAGTACTTTAGCCATTAGGGTAGATGCCCAGAGTGCAGTTTCTGAAGCATAGAGGATATCAATTCTTCATTGTCCATAATGTTTTGTAGAATGCTCAAACCACCCAAAATTCACATCAGCAGCAGATAAGGGTTCTTTGCCCCACATACACTGCAACGAGGGTCGTTTATAATATTTGTGATGTGTGTCAGATCACTAGTGTGGGATGAGAGTTCATTGCTATATAAACTTATATTTCCCCAATAATCAGTGATGCAGCATATTTTCTATAAATATTGAATATATGAACATCTTCTTTTAGAAAGTTTCGATCTATTTTGATGGAGTTCATTTTGGATAGGGCTGCATTTAAATTGTATTTTCTTTGGATAGGATTGTCTATTAGACAATGATAATTTTTTCATTTCAGAAGCAGAGGATGTGTTTCTATTTTATTGTGACTTTTTAAAAAAAATCACTTTACTCCTTCTGGCACCCAGTTCTTGTCTAGAATGATAATTTCCAACTAACGTTATCTAGGTGGTCCCTTCTTGGCCCCAAATGCACTCCCTCATTCATTTCTTGGGTTGGGTGGGAGAGGAAGCAAAGTTTAATTTTAGGGTGAATTTTTTTACATAGTTTTTTGTTGTTTTGTTTTGGGGCCACAGCCGGTGATGCTCAGGGTTTACTCATGCTTATGCACTCAGAAATCGCTCCTAGCAAGGAACCATATGGGACATCGGGATTCGAACAACTGTCCCTCCTGGATCAGCTGCATGCATGGCAAACACCCTGCAGCTGTACTAACTCTCTAGTCTCATTTTATTTAGATTATTTTTTCTTTTTGGGCCACACCCAGTGACGCTCAGGGGTTACGCTTGGCTATTCGCTCAGAAGTTGGCCCTGGCAGGCACGGGGGACCATATGGGGAACCGGGGGATCGAACCGCGGTCCGTCCTAGGTTAGCACAGGCACCTTAGCTCCAGCGCCACCGCCCGGCCCCCTCATTTTATTTAGATTTTTAAAATTTATTTTATTTAGGGACAGGCGCCATAATATAGCAGGTAGGGTGTTTGCCTTGCATGTGGATGACCTGATCTCAATCCCTAGCATATCATGTGGTCCCCTGAGAACCTCCAGGGGTAATTTCTGAGTGCAGAGCCAGGACTAATTTCAGAACACTGTAAACTGTGGCTCCAAATCTAGTCCAACCTTTCTGAAAATACAGTATGAAAGCAATACATATATGTCTTTAAAAATTAGATATTGAGCTCCCATATTATGCAGCAATACCACTACTAGGAATCTACCCTAGGACCACAAAAACACAATACAATAATGTCCTTTGAACTCCTTTGTTCATAAAAGTGCTTTTTGGAATAGCCAAAATCTGGAAACAACCCAGGTGCCAGACAAGAGTTGAATGGCTAAGAAAATTCTGATTAATCTTACTGCTATACCTAAGTAATTATTGCAAATAAAAATTAAAGTATAAATTATATTCTGAAGTACTAGCTATTGAGTAAACAATATATATCTGAAGCAGCATTTTTAATAAAGTACTGAACTCAATAATATTTCTAGAACATAAATTTCATCTTTTTTCAATATTATTGCACACAAAGTGTTTGATGTCCCATTGTTGAAAATTTAAGAATAGTTCTAATTTCAAGTTCTTATGGGTTATTTCATATTATCTAGATTACAGCATATCCAAAAGGATAATGCTAATATTTCAATGAACAAATTGTATTTTTTCATGTTCATAACTGTTTAAATTATATTGAATTTCCTTAGGCTTTCTTTGTAATTTTTAAATTTTTATTAATATTTTATTTGTTTTTTTTTGGGGGGGGCACAGCTGTTTGATGATCAGGGGTTATTACTCCTGGGTTGGGGGGACCATATGGGACGTCAGGGGATCGAACCGTGGTCCTTTCTTGGCTAGCATTTGCAAGGCAGACACCTTACCTCTAGCTCCACCTCACTGGTCCCTTATTAATATTTTCAAGGATGCTATTGATCATTACAAAGTTGTTCATATTTGAGTTGTTTTAGACATGAAATGTTCTAACATCAATCCTACCACCACTGTCCTTTCCCTCAAATAATAACCCCAGATTCATTGACATACTCCCATACTTCTCTTTGACAGGTCTATAATAATTTTATTTCATATTACTTGGTTCAATAAAACATAGAGGGGCTGGAGTGATAGCATGGCAGTAGGGCGTTTGCCTTATACCTGGCTGATTCAGGACGGTCATAGGTTCTATCCCTGGCATCCCATTTGGTCTCCATAACCAGGAGCAATTTCTGAGCACATAACCAGGACTAACTCCTGAGCATCACCAGCAGTGGAAAAAAAAAAAAAAAAAAAACCATAATAGGATAATCAGGAAAAAAATCAATAAAAGTCAATCGTGGTTAGTTGCTATATGTTTTTAATAAGTTAAGTTTAATCTAATAGAGAGCATCCATATGCACCACTTGTAAGTACTGTACTTAACTGATTTCAACTCTATTGTATTTTACTCACTTCCTATACTATTGTTTGTTTGAACTCTTTTTTTTTTTTTTTTTGGTTTTTGGGTCACACCCGGCAGCGCTCAGGGGTTACTCCTGGCTCCATGCTCAGAAATTGCTCCTGGCAGGCACGGGGGACCATATGGGGCACCGGGATTCGAACCGATGACCTTTTGCATGAAAGGCAAACGCCTTACCTCCATGCTATCTCCTGGGCCCCTTGTTTGAACTCTTTTAACATCCTCATTACATAGTATCACTAAAAACATTGTCTGAGGATTCATTGGTGCTGTCCATGTCTTTGGTCACACTGCTTTCATTCAATTAGTTTCTACAGTTTTTTTTCCCATTAGTTTTTAAGTGTTTTTGTTGTTCATAAACTTTGTAGTTAACACACCTGGAAGATGCTAAGGGATTGAGCATTGCCTTCTCTGCCGATCTTTACATAATGACAAGAAAAATGTTTTCCCTAAGCATGTAATTTGCTAAGTAGATCATCCTGTGGCAGACTAAGTGGCCCTGCAATTCAGGAGATGTGGTGTAGATTTTGAATGTGTTACAGTTTGGTTCTAGAGGATTCTGGGATCCATCTGGTAGAACAGGACTGTCTCCTGTTCCAGCAAAGTTCAGTAACGTCAATTACAGGCAATCCTGACCTGGAGTGATAGAGCAGTCATCTTTTCTTTTTAGATTAAATATCTGATCTTTAATACTTGTTTCAGATCTCAACATATAGGTAGAGACTTATTTCCCAGTCTAGTGTTCCCTGTGTTTGTAAAGTATCTTGTAAAGTATCACTCTAGTAAGCCAGGGCGGTGAGTCAGTGGAACAGTGCATACTTCATAAATGTGAGTTTTGGAGTTCTGTTTTCTAAAGTATCATAACAAAAAAATTAACATAATCACCAAAAGTATCACTATGTTGATTTTACTTTTTTGATTTCTATTTTGGGGAATGGGACACCTGGCAGTGCTCAGCATATATTCCTAGCTCCATAGGGTTCATTCTCCTGCAAGGCCTTTCCTGGTCAGGTTTAAGAGATCATATATTATCCTGGGAATCAAACCTATGTGAGCAGTATGCAAGGTAAGCACTCTGCACACTGTAATATCATTCCAACGTCCTTGTTTTCTTTTTTTGTTGTTTTTTATCTTAATAAATGCTGTTTATGTTGCAGAACAAGCATACAGGAGGAAATAAAAGTATATGCACATTTTATATGCTAAAGCATGATCTGATCTTAAAAATTATTAAACATTTTTGGGGGTAGTTTTTCATGGGGTTGCTCCTGTTACATCTATGATGAAACTGATTTATTAGATTTCAAGAACTCACTAAACAAACTGGATTGAAAAACAATAAATAAAATTTCTTCCATATATAATGTATGTCTTACTATAGTTTTATGTTAAAATATAACAAATTCATTCCAAACAATTTTATTAGATGTTTACACTAGATATCTAGACTATTTGAATTACATTTAATACAACTTTTACTCCAGAAGCTTAATGAAATACAGAAGTGAGTTGACTCATTTTTATTATAGCCTGCTATAGTTAGATAGAATATTTACATGTGCTCAATTATAGAGAGGTAACCATTATTAAATAAGGACAGATTAGAAGAGGTTTAGTCAGAATAAATTAGTTTTTATTTTAGCGCTATTTGTTGTGTAAGAACTTTTATAATTTGTCAGTTTACAAAGGTATAGGCATTTTTGATATTGACACGTATATGTATATGTGCCTAATGAAAGAATTCAAAACATTCATAGTGTGTTTTGAGAAGTCACCAATTCAAGTTTTCTAAACTAGAACAAAAGAAACAAGCTCCAGCTTTAAAGCAAGTTTCACAATTATCATTCATATTTGTAATATACCATGTATATAAATATACATATATCATTCTTTATGTATGTATAAAATTTTTTTTGTTTTTGGGCCACACCCAGTGATGCTCAGGGGTTACTCCTGGCTATGTGCTCAGAAGTCGCTCCTGGCTTGGGGGACCATATGGGAAACCAGGGAATCAAACCGCGGTCCATCCTAGGCTAGTGCAGGCAAGGCAGGCACCTTACCTCCAGCGCCACCACCCAGCCCCTATGTATAAAATTTTAGAATAAGAACATTAATCTTGTGCTCACTTTGGCAGCACTTATATTGAAATTGGAGTGATACAAGAAGATTAACATGGTCCCTGTGCAAGGATGATACACAAATTCGTGAAGCACTCTATATTTAAAAAAAAAGAACATTAATTTTATAAAGATTAAAATCAATATCCAATGAAAAGGGTTAAAAATACCTGGATAGCCATAATAGAGAGGAAAACAAAAGTATAAGTAGAAAGAAAACATATATAAATTATTTTTACAATAAAGACTTATTTCCACACATTCTAATTAATTATAAAAAATTGTAGTTTTGAATACTAGGAAGAATAATAGCTTAACCCATAGCTCTCAGTTTTTTTGGTTTTAATTTATTAATTCACTATGAATCAGAAAGTTATTTATGATTTGATTTTAGGAATACATTTTTTCTAGTGAATCTCTGATTAGTGTCAATTTCCCTCCATAAATATTACCTCATTTCCTTCAATCCTTTAATTTCATGTACTTCAGTAAAATAATTATCTTAATCTAAGATTACTCATGTATTCAATTAAATTAAAAATAGTACCAATTGGAAGATCATTTTGAAGAGTAAATAAAACAATGCATGAAAAGCCATTAACCATTAGCAATTCAATACATATAAGATTTATGACTAGTGTTTTAAATTAAAAATATACCCAATTATATACTTGTTATATCTCTTTTCTGGCATCCCATAGTGCTTAAAAATAAATCCCATCTCCCATACCTGACAATCAAAACTCTTCACTATCTTGTATGTCAGTAGGTCTTTTTCAATTTGTTTCACACCGACCAATATTTAATCCCTCAAACACCTAATTTTACAATGTATTTTTCCTAGCATGTCTGTGCAATAAAATTATATAAACATAGTATTGCTCAGTACTTAGATCCTTGATTTAATGTTATCTTTAGAAATCTCACCCAAGTCACTGTATTAATGTGAAACCCCATCCTCCTATTATAAAAATACTCAAGTTTTCTATAGTTTCAGCATCATTCCATCATTTCACATTCAGAAATGTGTCTACTTACTAGTGTGTGTTATCTGCCTTTCTAACTAAATTTTAATAAACTTTCAATAGCGATCATGCTTTTGTATTTTTATGAATAATATTTTATTTAAGCATCATAGTTACAACATGGTCAAAGTTGCGTTTCAAAAGTTAAATGCATAACCCCTTTCACAGTGCAACTATCCCCTCACCAATGTCCCCATTTCCTTCTTTCCCATCCCCTGTAGGTCTTTGAGACAGGTATTGTATTGTATTGCATTGCATTGTATTGTATTGTATTGTATTGTATTGTATTGTATTGTATTGTATTGTATTATATTGTAATATATTGTATTGTATTGTATTTCTCTCTCTACCATTGTTATGGTGGTTGTTACTGTATGGTGGTTCTAACTGTACTTAACACTCTTTGTGGTAAGCTTCATGTAGTAGACTGGTCTTTTTGGCCTTCTTTTCTATTGTCTGTGGGTATTTTTACTATACTGTCTTTTTCTTTTACTCTTTTTCTTTTTGTTTTGTTTTGCTTTGTTTTGGGGTCACACCCAGCAACACTCAGGGGTTACTTCTGGCTCTATGCTCAGAAATCACTCCTGGAAGGCTCAGGGGACCATATAGGATCCTTGGATTTGAATCACGGACCTTCTACATGCAAGGCAAACACCTTACCTCCATGCTATCTCTCCTGGTTCCCTTTTTATTTTTCTTAAATCCCACAGATGAGTGTGATTATTCTGTGTTTATATCTCTCCTTCTGACATATCACTCAGAATAATAGTCTCCCTAACCATCCATGAAAAGGCTAATTTTGTGATTTCATTATTTCTAACAGCTGTGTAGTATTTCATTTTGTAGCTGTACCACTGTTTCTTTAGCCACTCATCTGTAGTCAAGCATCTTGGTTGTTTCCAAATTTTAGCTATTATAAATAGGACTGCATGAACATAGGCATTGTTGTGTGTGTATGTGTTTGTGGTACTAGGGTAAACTCCTAGTAGTATTGCTGGATCATAAATACGTCAAAGTCTGTTTTTTTTTAAAGGAATATCCATATTTTTTCCAGAAAGTTTGGACTAGACAACATTCCCACCAGCAGTGAATCAGAGTTCCTTTCTCCCCTCATCTATACCAGCAGTGGTTATTTTTGTTCTTTGTGTTGTGTGCCAGTATCTGTGGTGTGAGATGATATCACATTGTTTATTTGCATCCCCCTGATCATTACTGATATGCAGGATTTTTTCATGTGCCTTTGGCCAACTAAATTTCTTCTTTGAGGAAATGTTTGTTCATTTATTTTCTGGTTATTGATGAGGTTAGACATTTTGTCAAGTTTTGTCAGTTCCTTGGGAACAGAGCGATAGCACAGTAATAGGGTGTTTGTCTTGATGTGGCTGACTCAGGACAGACCTGGGTTCCATCCCCAGCATCCCATATGGTCCCCCAAGACAGGAGCAATTTCGGAGCGCATAGCCAGGAGGCCAAGAGTATCCCCTGAGCATTACAGGGTGTGACCCCCCCAAGAAAAACAATAAAAAAAGAAAAAAGAAAAAAAAGTTTTGTCAGTTCTTTGTATATCTTAGATATGAGCCCTTTATCTGATGGTGTGGGTGAATAGTTTCTTCCCTTCTGTGAATGACCTTTCTACCCTAATTGCTATTTTCTTTAAGTGCAGAAGCTTCTCAGTTTAATGTAGTACCATTTGCTTATATCTGCTTCCACTTTTTGAACAGTAGTGTTTCCTCCTTGAAGATGACTTTAGTCCCAATGTCACGGAGTGCTTTACCTACATTTTCTTCAATAGAGCTTATAGTTTTATGTTTTTTTTTTTTTTATCACAGATGGAGTAGATGACTAATAGAGAAGAACTCTATACTTGTGCCATGAGATCTGATAAATCATTACAAAGCACGAAACATAATTTTCCCTTAATAGAAAGAAATAAAAAAGTAAATGAAAACTGGCATATGCAAAAAGACAATATATTGACAAATAATGGAGAACAAATAGCACCAAAGCAAATATATATATATATATATATATTTAACATAAGCTTTTAAAAACCATTAATGAATTTAAAAAGAAAGAGTAAGAAGATAATTTTAGAACTTTGCACTAGCTGTAGCTCATATCATTTTTGAAAAAGCTTTAGATAATAATGGTGGGCATGTTATATACTTTTCAAAGAAGATCTCTGTCTTTTGTATATATTTTTATAAGAGTACAAAGAATTTTACACATTTTTAAATAATGAAAATATGCATGTTATCTAGTCCAATGAAACAACCTCAGTTTTCTCCTTAGATGAAGATTTAAAATTCATACACAAAGATATTTATTATAATAATATTTACAACAGTGAAATAGAGCGATAATCCTTATTAGATTTGCTCTAAAGCTCTGTCTTTAAAATAATTTTCTATATCTAAAGAGTTTGCAGTTTGGGGGAAATTGTTTATTATATTGTTAGTGAAAAATAAGAAATTAAATTGTGACTGTTAATATGCTATTGGATGAAAGGTACTTGCCCTGCACATTATTGACCTGGGTTTAATTGGCATCTCATATACTGAACAAACTGGTGCTCAACCCAGAGCACCCCTTAACACATGAAATAATAATAGATATATAAAAAGAATAATACTATTTATTGAGGAAAACTATATGCATTTACATTATTTAAAATGTCACTAAAATAAAGTCATAAAATAATCATAATCATTTTGTCTTATTCATGGAATTGATTGAATCTTTTGCAATAGAAGAATTTGACCTGTTTCATTAGGTACTGTATATCTCATGATTTGAAGATATTTTGATAACTTGAAAACTTTTGCAGAGTAAACAAATGAGCAAATCTAAATAACAAATCTTTATGGTGAAGACTTGAAGCAATACCCTTTTGGCAAATGAAAACAAACATTTTTATTTTTATTTATTATT